>CABHPR010137073.1:18872-48910 GCA_902168415.1 Peromyscus melanophrys | reverse complement strand
GATATATTTTTAAAAGTGCTTAAAAATCAATCTGTCACTTCTTTGTGAAGACTCAAAATCAACACACTATTAATTTGACCTTCCTTCAAAACCATGTTGGCAAAAATGATTAGGACTGTATTCTTCATTAAGGCCACAATTAAAATGTTTTTGTGATGTCTGTCATTTTTTTTTTCCATAAGTGAATATTTTCTCTTAACCGTTAAATACCTCGTCAAGAAAAGTTAACACAGTGTGCCCTGGTGTTCACCGAGGGTCTCCTATGGGAGAAATGGATGTGAGGCCATTGAAATTAGTTTTGACATACACACTGAAGTGGTGAGAGAGGCTTGTATAGCATATAGTTTCCGTAAATGACCTTGGTTATGCCTAACACTGTGCGAAGTAATATGGTGAGATACTGTGAAAGAGCCGTTTGGTGAAGATTATTTATTAGGATGATTATTAACCCGAAACACCACGGGCTCCTCATGGCTTGGGGATCTTTGAGACCTTCAGACAATGACTCCTGTGTGTCGTCATGTATGGAACTTTTAACTATGACATGCAGTGCTTAGGGCAGACTTCCAGATAAAGCTGTAAAGCAACAAAGCCTGGAGATTTCATTGCAGTTGAGAGTGTACGTGTTAGGAACGGCAGAAGCAGCCATTTAGCGTGCAAACACACACCCAGTGTGTTACTCATTCAGAACGGGGGTGTGGCCCCTGACCAGATTTAAATCAAGTACCTGAACTAGTATTGGTGCTCAGCTCTGAAAATATTATGTACAGGCAATGTAGTGAGCGCTACCGTCAGTATTTTGCAGCAAGACATGCGTGTCTGTTACACCACCATGCTTTCCTTTCTACATATGGAAACTTGCTGCTTAGGAGAGGACTTGGCAGAAAGATTCTTCAGTTACTTGTTTTGTAAAATAGTGGTGACAATAAGCAGCTACTAGGAGTGTTGTGTGGATTTAATAAACCCACTGCTCTGAGGGTTAAGTCAAATGACAAATGATAGGTACCCCAAGACAACCATACTTTAAACTGCTTAGAAGCTTATCTCTCAGCTAAGCCAAGTCCACAGGTAGTTTAACCTTAGTATTGGCTTTGGGTATGTTTGTGCAGGTGCCCATTTGGGTATGAGTGTGCACACTCATGGAGGCCAGAGGTCAGCCTCAGATGTTGGCTCTCAGGAGCTGTTCACATTTTTGGAAGCAGTCTTGGAACTCACTGAATAGGCTAGACTGGTCGCCAGTGAGTCCCAGGCATGGTTCTGTATCCACCTCCCCAGTACTGGGATTACAAGTGTGGGCCAACACGAATGGCCTTTTTTTTTTTTTTTTTTTTTTTTTTTTTTTTTTTTTATCGGGGGTTTTTTGGTTTTTGTTTGCGTCTTTTTTGTTTTTTTTTTTTTTAACGCGGGTTCTGGGGCTTGAACTCGGGTCCTTGTGCTTACAGTTTACTGATGGAGTCATCTCCCCAGTCTCTTGCTGTGGGTTTCTGTCCATCTCCTTCACTCTCAAGGCATCTCTAAGCTGTCCATCAAATGTGTACTTTCATTGCATTGCGTCCCCTAGTTAAATGGTCTCGTCTGGCTGGAGGTGCCGAGTTGCCTGCCTTATTCCGGTCCAGGCATGAGCCTAGTTACAAGTTGGTGGTTCTATTGCTAAGGAAGAAGGAGAGAACACAAAGCAGGCAGCAGCTAGTATTCTCTGGCACAGCAGTCTAGGAGTGCCTGGTGTCCGACGCTCTCAGCTACCTCCTTATAGCTCCCCTTTCTTTCACTTCTTCTCAGCTGTTTGTACCTGGGGTGGGTCCCCCATATGTGGGTTATAGAGTGTTAAGTCTTGAAAATAGAAGCCTTAGGGCAGTAGGAGAGGAATGCCTGTGGCCAGTTTTTGTTAATTTGTGATTGTGGAAGAAAATCTTGGCACGGATTAGCACCACATCGTGTGTTGTACAAAGAGTGCTCAATGTGGACACAAACTGCTGTATTAGCATTCAGATTTAAGTAGCTAATTATATTCTCAGCATTTAAAAATGTGGAAAACAAACACTTTCCAAGATTACTTCAGGAACTAGTTAGCACTGTTTAGACCCATTATAATTAATGTACAAAAAAAAGGGAAGAGCTTCTCCAGCGCTTTGAGAGTTGCGTAATTGCGGTGCTCCTGTGTGCACACTGTGTGTTCTCAGGGGAAATCTCATGGTCAGCCTGCATTTGTACCATTCTTTATGCTTTGGCTCGGGTTTCTACCAGCGTCTTTTGATGCGATGATTATATGTACCTCACTCTTCACCTGAAATGAGTCATAATCTCCCTACTTGAAGGTAAAGTCTTGGAAGAATTGTCTGTTTGGGACTGGTACACAACTGATATCTCCCCCTTCCCCTCAGGGGAAAGATGTGGATTTCCTGAGAATGGAAAAAGACAAGAACATTTAAAAATTCTAGGACCGAGGTTATGGTCAAGACGGCATAAGACCATGCCTACTCCATGTGGGTAGGGGCCATTTCTGTGTCAGTCCTGGCTGTATCTCTAGAATATGCTTGGTACATGGTAAGCTGTCCATAAAATATATGTCCTAAATAAGTAAGTGCTTAAGTTAATGTCAGGAATGGTGGGTGATATGCCCTAGCTGTCCATGTGTAAAAGACACAGGTTTTAATGGACTGAGGACTACACAGGAGTTAAGTTGCAGCTTCCCAGTGATTGAGACCTTAGGTACTAGAAGGAATTTGCTTTTTTTGTAGCTAAAAAGAAGTTTGACCAAATGAATGCTCAAAATGAAAGGGAAGTATGTCCTATGTGTGGTTGAGCCTCACAGGAAACACAGTATTTAGTTCTCAGTGCCCGCTCTGTGAAGGACATAGACAAATTGCCAGTGACGTACTATTCTCCTGTTAGTTTGTTTTTAAGACAAGGTCTCTCATAGCCCAGCTGGACTCAACCTTGCTGTGTAGCAGAGAAAGACCTTGAACTACCGATCCTCTTCTCTCCATTGACCGAGAGCTGGTGTTAAAGGCATGAACCGCCACACTTAGGATTGCGTGATGCCGGGGACTAGAGTGCAGGCATGGGATTGCATGATGCTGGGGATCAGGCTGCAGGCATGGGATTGCATGATGCTGGGGACCAGAGTGCAGGCATGTGAGGCAAGGGCTCTGACAACTGAGCTGCATCTCAAGACTTTGTTGCATAATTTACTCATGACATCTCAGATGGGAGTAGACTTCAGAGGCCATTTGTTCTGGGTTCTCTCTGGGTCCTTGTATGGTTTCCGCAACACCCCTGATAATGAGTGTTTAGTCTCTGTACATCCCTGGTAAGCGGACAGATCTCAATTAATGTTGAAGCCTACTATTTCATTTTCTAGAAAAGTCTGTTTCTATGCTTTGAGAAAAGAAACATATGACCGGAAGAATAAAGGAATGTAAAAATCAGGCTTAATGAAGATCACCTGGAAGGCCAGCCGCTTCAACTCCGAAGAGTGAGGTTGTGCAAGAGGAATTATTTTGGGGTTCTGGTTGCATGTGGATTGCACCAAGGTTCTGGTTAGTGTCACTTAGGAAGAGGAAATTCTCATCTTAGAGACAGGGAGCCTCAGAGGCCTTTTTAGATGGCTGTTAAGGGGGCCTCTACAAGGCTCTGTGCATGGGAGAAGGTTCAAAGCTTTAGTCTGTTTCAGAGGGTATCCTCGGCCCTGTAACTAGGAGCCACTGTTGTGGGGTCTTCTGTAACTGAGCTTGCTTTCGTGCTTTTCTGTCTGTTAGTCTGTCCTTCTGTGTCTCTTGTGTACAGAATTAAAACACTGTCTTTCTTTTGTACTTATGGAAAATAGACTAATTAGATACTCTAAGAATTGCTCAGCTGTAATTATGTGATTCCTCTCGTGCAAAGAGGAGAATTTACAATCTGTTCCAGCCGAGAAGCAGTGATGTTTCATTCCACAGACTTCACATTTTCGGGTTTCAGGGAGTCAGCTCCCAGGTATTGCTTCTGCCTTCACATCTCACCCAGGCAAAACCAGTGCTTTTTATCTTTTGTGATCCTCTTGGTTTTAAATTCTGGGAGTCATGGCTTTGCTTCTGTCCAAAGCACTATGGAGCTATCCAGAGAAGCTGCAATGAGTCAATGCATGAGGAATCATGACTTTTCATCCCAGCTTCTGATGTTCACAGGAGACTAGGCATTTTGGCTTCATCAGAATCCCACCTTGTCATCCTGTATTTGCTTTTCAGTGTAGGGACTATAGACACAAATAAGAGCAAGTCCCTTTTATGATTAATGGAAATATTTTTGGTCAGAGTCTGAGTTTAACCAGTACAGCAACTTTTTTGTTTTGTTTTTTTTTTTTTTTTTTTTTTTTTTTTTTTTTTTTTTGTCAGGGTTTCTCTTTTTAGCTTTGCGCCTTTCCTGGAACTCACTTGGTAGCCCAGGCTGGCCTCGAACTCACAGAGATCCGCCTGGCTCTGCTTCCCGAGTGCTGGGATTAAAGGCATGCGCCACCACCGCCCAGCCATGTACAGCAACTTTTATATCTGTTCCTCGAAGGGAATACCACTTGCAGTTTGAGAGATTAACAACTTGTAGCAAAATCTCCAGGAAGATAATTTTGCCCATAAGAAAGAACTAATAACTCCACTGAACAGGTGGTTATAATTAAAAAAAAATGCTTATTAAATTCCTAAGGCAGACGGTTCTCACCGCAGTGGTGGTGAGTCAAACAAGCTTCTCCTTCTCCTCCTCCTCCTCAGCAAACATTGCTGTGGTGAGTCTCACTCAAGTAAGAAGCCAGCTTTCCTCTCTTCCTGCCAGGTGAGAATCATAGCCATTCGCAGCTGGAGAACTTAGTGTTAACTCCAAAGAGAGTCCCAACACATTGTAATGAGGAGGTAGAGGAAACCAGAATAACCCACTCTCAGGAGGAGTGGGGGTGACTATGGGGTTGCCTTTTCAGGAAATAGTGGGTAACCCCGAAGCCATTGTGAGTCAGCTTTCAAGGAAACATTGTGTCTGACTCAAACTCTTTGCACTTGTGAAAGCTCCATAGAACCTGGTGAGTTGGACCTCCTTCTAGACCATTCAACTCTTTGCACTTGTGAAGGCTCCATAGAACCTGGTGAGTTGGACCTTCTTCTAGACCATTCTTGTGCTGACTATGGAAGGTGGTTGCTGGAAATGTGCAAGAACTTTGGTAGATACTAATTTGATATTTAACCTAGCAGGACTTGGTTTTCTTTTGAGTTAAGGTATGATTCTTATTGCTGGAAACTGAAATGCTTTATGGATCTGTGCCACCGGCGATGGCTTGACCACTACAGGAAATGGAGGAGGTTAAAAATTAGATTGGGACAGAGGCTGGAGGTGGGTCTAGATGACTGAATAAGTGAATAAATGAATGAGCGAGCACTGGCCAGATTTGCGCTTTCCATCACAGATTTGAATGGACACCCAGGGACTCCCAGAGATGGACACCAGGAAAGAGGGTGCTGGAAAGTCCTTCACTGAGTAGCAATTGTAGGAAGTGAGGTTTTGACCCAGGTTTTGCTTTCCTGTGTGTGTGTAAATTTGTGTTCTAGCTTTGACTTTGACGTAGGGCTTTGAGCCTAGTGTGGACTCCCACAAGTCTAGGTATCTGGCCTGGAGACCATGTATAGGAGGATTAGCAGTGTATAGCCAGTGAAAAATCCATGGCAACAGGGCCTGGCTTTATGCATAGCTGATTGTTTCATGTCTAGGTGCAAAGCTCAGCCATTGGGGGCTTGGCAGAAGAGGTGGTAGGTACTGTTTCATTTGGATGTTATTTGCAAGGTGTCCTGGCTATTAGATGGATGCTTGTCTGTGGATATTGGCTTCTCCTCTGTTCAGAGGCACATTAGAGATGTCTGGTTAATTTTTAAAAAAAATAATTTCGATTAAAATGGGAGCCCCACTTCCTTCTGCGCTAGAGCATAGCCTACAGCTGGTTGTCAGGGTCATGATAATGAGGCTAAGTACATAAGCGGGGGCAGAAGCACTTTGCAAAGCACCGTCTCTAGCAGGCAGAGAGGAGATTTAGTAGACAGAAGCCTGACACTTCCTGTGTGCATAGTCATTAGTGACAACCTGTGAGCTTGGGGAAAACATGTTTTGTACCGTGGAACAAGAATGCTGCTAAATGCCTGCCCCCGCAAAATCCTCAAACTAAACACATCTGAATGGTCACCTCTTCAGCCTTGGCTACAGTTTGCCTTTTTTCTTTCTTTTTTCCTTTTGAATTCACTCTGCAGCCCGGTGGAAGAACAGTCCAGGGGCTACAGGATTCTCTGGCTTTTATTCATAGAATTGGTTATAGCTGCACTCTGTAAACAACTCAAAACAGGTCCTGGGAAGCTGGCTGGTCGAGCCTGTTCACTAACCCTTCAGGTTTGGTAGATAAAGAAAACATGGTTGGAACTGCTTGAGGATTGAGTCATGGGTTATGAAATAAAGAAAATTCTTGATGTTTAAACTTTCATACAGAGAGGTAGATGGAAACAGATACAGTGTTCATGTTGAGTGGAGAGAAAATGTATAGTAATCAGGTGAGGAAGAATGGTTTGATGGGTCCAGGAATATAGGAATATAAAATTATAAGCTTAAGAGATGAAAATTGACAGTCATCAGCTCTAAACGTTAACTGCTAACAATGGCTGCCTGCTTTACAGCCAGCTCCCTGGCTAACTTTTAATCCCCTTATAGCCAATAACTGCCTGGACCAAAGCTAACTCTTTTTTTGAAGATTTATTTATTTATTTATTTATTTATTTATTTATTTATTTATTTATTTGGTATACAGTGTTCTGCCTGCATGCCAGGAGAGGGCGCCAGATCTCATTACAGATGGTTGTGAGCCACCATGTGGTTGCTGGGAACTGAACTCAGGACCTCTGGAAGAACAGCCAGTACTCTTAACCTCTGAGCCATCTCTCCAGCCCAAAGCTAACTCTTAATAGTTGTGTTTACGTGACTTCTAGCATGCACCCTGTGCTTGATACTATAAAAGAGGGCCAGTACCCACCTCCATTGCCATAGCCTCAGAATTCCAACCTTGGCTGTGGTCTCAGCTAGCTGACAAGCTTTTGTGCCCAATGGTGTTTTTTTTTTTTTTAATTTTTAATTTTTTTTATTTTTCTGGAATAAAGTTTGCTTCTGATTTAATAGCCTTTGGTGGTCTGTCCCCCATTATTACAAGACCCCAGACCCCACAGGTTTAGAAAGTGTTGTGGAAGATTGAGTTGGGATTTGAGTTAGCCAGGGTGGATCTGAGGGACCCATTGGAGAAGTAACCCCTGGGAAGCCACTGATCCCCTCTTACCCGCTCTGTCCTACTTGAGTTTATCAGATACATACAATGACCACCGCAGCACTCCTTCTGGATTTTAGCTGGTTCAGGGAGGGTGTTGCTGCCGCAGTGGTGGGCAAAGACAAACCACCCGTTAGTACTTCTGTCTCTGCTCTCAGACTGCTGTGGAGAGCCAGTTTGAAATATCTCAGGTGGTGTTACTGCTGAATATGTGTTAGAAGAACTTGGCTTTGTGTGACCAGATGAGCTTGACTGCTTTTCTCTGTGTCTGTTTCTAAAAAGATAGTATCCAGAATAAGGGTATTCCAGAATTAGCTATCAGTGATTGGAAACTTGTAGTGGTTTAAATATGCTTTCCAGTGTTAGACAACTTACAACGTTTTTATTGGAAAACTAGTTAAGACTGCTGCAAACACACTGTTAGTCTTTGTGTAACAGCACTGTCTATAACAGGCAGCTGTATATTGTGGTTATCTTACACATAAACTTTAGAATTTACAGAAAGATGAGGCACATTTCCCTATGGCTTTAATACACCTTGATACTACTCCTTCTTTGTCCCATGTCATGTTCCCATGTTATCCCATGTTTCTAAACCTGAGTAAAAATGATCATGTCCATCAAGACAGGCTTTTCTGTCTTTCCATGTGACGCATAGTAGGGAGCTTGACCCTCTGCCTTGCTGGGCCCATGAGCTTTCTGCTGCCGTCACCCACTTATTTGTCTTCAGTGCAGACCACCCTCCATATCACTTGCTCTCAAAGCTAAATGCTGCAGCACGTGAGTACTCTGATGTCAAGGGCACACCCCATGCTCTCTTTCTCCCCACACTGCTCCCTTACATGTATTTCTTGCTTCCATGAGTGGTAATAGCTGGTGCCTGGCACCTAGACTCCAATTCACCGACTCACTGCAAAGTCCTAGAGCTTTCAATCTTAGTCTCTGATGGAACCACCTTCTTCACCCATTGCTTGAGTATAACCTCCACCCCCAACTCCACCCCCCACTCCACCCCTACTCCACCTCCCACTCCACCCCTACTCCACCCCCAGGACCTGTGTCTCCATTATGTTGCACAATAACTGGGAATAATATTTTTTTGGTGGAACTGAGATTGCTAACAGCCGATCTTGAAACAGAAGAATGTCCTGAGCTCTTGAGGTGAGATCAGATCACAAGAGTGTAGCGGAAGAGGAGAGTAGACACAGCTATTAGAGTGGTGCTATGGCAGATCGATTCCACCTGTAGTACTTTGGAGTCAAGGAATCCAAGCTTCTTGTAGAGGCAGAAAAATGTAGGTAAATTGATTCTCCTCGTGTTTCCAGAAGGGAAGGTACTGCTTCTGAGACCTGATCTTAGCCAAGTGAGGCTTATTTTGGACTCATGACCAAGTGAGATAATCTATTTGTCTTGTTCTAAGCCTCTGTTTGTGATACTCTTCTCTGGCAGTAATAGAAAATGAACATGGTGGTCATCCCACCTCCCAAGTGTCTCCATCCAGCTGCAGTTCTCCTAGGATTTGCTTGTTTTTAAGAACCTCCACCATCTTCAATGCCTCTCCATTGTTTTGTCTCCTCAGTAGTCCAGGTTTTGTTTAAAGGAAGTAATGGATACATGTTGACTGGGTAAATGAAAATCGCCCCTTTTCCAGGAGCCTACTCTAACCTAGCTGTGAGCTCTCTGCCATTTGATTTTTTCTATTAAGATAGATTAAAAGTCAATTGGGTACTTTAATCACTTTTTATTGAATCCATTTGTCCCTTGGCAATTTCACACATGTACACAGTGCTTTCTGTTTGCTCTAACCCATCTTCTCTTTCTTCTGTGGACTTTATCCTCACCTTCCTACTGGTCCACTTCCAACACTCATGTCTTTTGCTTTGTTTTATGACTCCGATTTAATTAAGACTGTGTGGCCATGGGTTTGGAACTATTTTCTGGAGCCTTATAGGCTCATTGTATATGACCACATGCAATGACTACCACTTCCCCAGAATCCATCAGTTGCCAGAAGTTCACCAGGGAGGAAGAAAGCCCCACAAGCCCTTCTGTGATTGGTGATTAGTTGTTTACAGGCCCAATCTTGTGCAACAGAAGCTACTGGGAGATTATGTTTGCAATGGCATTGTTATGCCCCAAAGATAGACTTTCCTAGCTCTCTTTTCTCCTCTGGCTTTTATGTCGTTTCTGCTCTTTCTTTTGCAGTGTTTCTGAGCCTTAGAGGGGGCTCTCTGCCTTCATCATGGTTCACTGACAAGAGAAAGCATCTCTGATTAAGGGTAAAAGTAGCATTTGTCTATGGGTATGAACATAAATACTCAGCCTACAGTTTGGTGTCATGTCAACTTAGCTACATCATAGTATGAAGCCAACCCTAGAGCTATGACCATCCCAGGCATGGATTTTTGACAGGGCTTATGGTACCATCCTTTTAATTTGTTATACTTTAAATAATTACATAATAAACATTTTATTGTAAGTGACAAATCCACAATGATGCCATTCAGAGACCATCTTTGTTATTTTGAAGTTATTTTTCTAGTTATTTACCTCTATCTCTATTTTAAGAAGAATCTACTTAATGCCTTAAAACCCACTCTTCACTTGGTACAATGCAGACATTTTTAACTTCCCATTTAATGGCTGCATGGAGTTCTGCATAGCTGAACTGGGCTTTATTTAGTTTATGTCTCGTGCGATTGAACTTCTGGGCTGCTTCAAACTTCCCTCTATTGTGAGCAGCATTGTCATGAATGTTTTTGCGATTTCTTTGTGTGCATCTGTGGTGAGCTCCTTAGAATTCCTTCTTTATATGCAATGGCTGGGTCAAGAACTTTGGGAGGTTTGTGGTACTTGATAAATATTTCTCAGCTGGAGAGGTGACAGGTGAATATGATCAAAATACATTGTATGAAATTCTCAATTAATAAAAGTGTTGTTAAAAGCTATCCTCAAACTGCCTTCCAGGAAGATTGTGCCAAACTGCCATCCTACTAAGAGTACCCTTTTATGAAGGTAATCTTCCCGCTCTTGGTATCTTTGTAATGAGAAAGCTAAAGAGCATGGCATCAAAGGCAACCAGAGGATAACATTTATATTGGACATGACCATTGCCATAAGCAGCTAACCTCAGACTGGCCACTGTGGCCAGCAACCAGCCTGCCTAGCTCCTGTGTAACCAAGGCATCCCCGCTTCCATCCATCCAGAAGATTGAGATCATTGCTCCTCAGAAAACTCTTGACAGTTAGCCTCTCACTTCTGACTACACCAAACACCAGAAGGTAAGAATCACGGCCCTCTAGTTTTTACAGGCAGCCGGTTTCTGGCAGGAATCCGTATGTAAAGGAGATGTTGTGGGCTAACAAATACACCCTACTCCCTTTCCTGCTTTGCCACTCTGACTCCAGACCTTAGCTGCTCATGAGGAGATAGGTACTGTATGCTATACATTTGGGTGTGAGTCCCCTAAATGCCTGCCGAGTGGACCAGGCTGACGTTTCATCTATTCAATAGCAAACCAAAAATCAACTGCCTAGATGTCCAGGTCCTAGGGTGTGTTGTGGTTAGCCTCACCTGTGGCTGGTTTTGGTAACATTCATTAGCTATAAACAGGAGCAGTAATAAGATGTCATGTTTATTAGCTGAGGTGTTCTCCCTCATCCATGTCCTCTCTAGTGCAATGGTTTTTTGTTGCGTTTTTTTTTTTTTTTTGCTTTTTTTTTTTTTTAATTCCCTGAGTTTAAGGAAGCCAGGCTAGTTGCCATGGCAACACAGAAGCTTTCAGCCTCTTGTTTGTTTGTTATATTCCTTTGTCACTTCGAGTGGTCTTTGGAGGCTCTTGAAAGAAGATGTGCGGCTCACAGTTTGACAGTTAAATCACTAGCTGCCTATCAGAGAGCAGAGCCGGGAGGAGGAGGAGGAGGCCAGCCACAAAGTGTGCCCCCCCCCCCCACCTGTCTGCTTTCACAAAGACTGACTTATGGAAGACGGCACAAGAATGTACAGTTTTTACCCAGTATCTCTCTCACCTCACAAAAGAAAACCAACAAAGGCTGGAACCATAAAACCCGACTTTGGTCCCGTTTTCCAACTTCCACTCTGTCTTCCTTCCCAGATGGAGGGCCGTAAGCTGCAGCGAAGTGAACTTCTCTAGACAGTTCGAGGCATGAGAGCTTTTAGTCAGGCAATGCACTCTGAAACAGAAGTGAGGCTGGAGAAAGGATGTGAAGGTGTCTTGGAGGATGTCTGGTGCTTCTTCCTGCCTTTAACTCTGTGGAGTGTACCTGCACTGTGTGGTCCTCCATCTGAAGAAACCAGCCAGGTTTAGGACCCTCAGTGTTCCTCAGAGGCCAGGGTCTTGCTACCTCTGGTAGGATGGCTCAGTGAAAGTGGTGAGGGTCAAGTTGTAAGACACATCGGAGGGGTGCCTGGATGGATAAATGTTTGAACAATTGAAAAAGAAACTTATTTAGGGAGAAAAAACTGTATGCCTATAGCAAAAAGAAAATTACGAAATTTAAAAACCACCATATTTTACTTCTCCAACCCCAAATTAACATTTTTGTCTGAATTTTGTGTGTATACATATGTGTACACACACACACTCTCTCTCTCTCTCTCTCTCTCTCTCTCTCTCTCTCTCTCTCTCTCTCTCTCTCTCTTTTTATTTGTCCAAGAAAGATACTTTGATGTCTACAACTTTAATGATTATTAAAAAAAATTATCCTGTCTTTAAAAATGCTTTTATTCATTCTTTGAGAATATAGTACGGTGTGTCTTGAACTCATTCAACTACCTTTTAACTCCTCCCACATTCAACCCCATTCCCTATCCACCCAACTTGGCATCCTCTTTTATTGTTAAAGCCACTGAGTCCAATTTTTATAGCCTATCTACTTTTGGGTGTGTGGCCATCCACTGGGGCTTGGTCAATGTACTAGGGACCACATCCTTAAAGAAGACTGACTCTCTTTCTCCCATCAATTATCAGTTGCCAATAAATCCTCAGCTAAGGGTGGGATTCATGCCCTTCTCCCTCTCTACCCTTGGGTTTAGTCGGAGTTTGTCTGAGCTGGTGTAGGTCTTGTGCATGCTGTCCCAATCGCTATGAGTTCGTATGTGCATCTGCACTGTCTGTGTCTGGAGAATGCTTTCATTTCAGTCATCCACCGTCTCTAGCTCTGACAGTTTTCCGGTCCTCTCGTCTTCAGTAATCCCTGAGCCTTGAGGGGAGAGGCTGTGATACAGGGCTGAGCATCATTACCACAGTCTCTTATTCTCTCTTCTTGACCAGTGATGGGCCTTGGTGTTATTTGCCATCAATTATAAAGGACATGTCTTTGATGAGAGTTAAAAGATACACTAGTCTAGTGATAACTATAGGGTTTAATGACAAGGTGCCATTAGGGGTCAGTTTAATAGTATGTCTTTTTAACAGAATAATATGGTTGGTCCTCCTTTAGGGCCTGTGACTTATCTAGCCATAGGTTCTCAAGCCCTCATGACTGTGCCAGGTATGGGTTCTTGTAGAGTGGGCCTTAAATCCAATCAGAATGTATTTGGTTTCTCCCGATTTGTGCCATAACTACCGGTAGGGTGTAGTTTGCCAGACTGGTTGTTAGTGTGTCTCCTAGGGTTCTCAGCTGAGACCGATAATGACTTTTCCTCTCTGATAGTGTACATAACTTCTGCCAGGACTACGAAAGCTAGCCAGTAAGGAGGAGCTTCCGGGTCAGAACCAGCTCTCTTCTCATATTCTATGGCTCGAGGATGTGGGGTCGTCATCAGTACGGTATTTATTACCATCATGTTCTGGAGGGTAGCCAAGAGCTATGGCAATAGCTTGTCATGTTTGGGAGTATTTGGGACCCACTGGCTAACAACCCTAAAAGAGGTAACTCATTCCTGGCCCTGGGCTTTTTATTTGTTAGTCTGTAGTTTCCAGTAGGGCCATTGTTACCTGTTATTAGGGTTTTGCCCATTGATAGAGCAACTCTACTTAAGCTCTTTGTATGTGTGTATATTTTAGGAAGCTTCTACGCGGTAGGTTTCCATACGTCTTTCCAGAGTGCCTTGGTTGTAGTTATTCTTCTTTATACTGCCTCTTCTGCTCTGTCCTTCCACCCCAAATCCATGTAAACTTCCTGTTTCACAATTTCCCTTCCCCCACCTGTACTGCCATGTTCTATCTCCTCTTTTTAAAAAGCCCTCCATAGCTCCTTGCTAGTTTCTGGACCTCTATGGGTACTACAAATGAAACACAAGCATACATATCTAAAGATTCAAAGCCTCTTTCTCCATCTATGAGAGAAACTATGTGATCTTTGTCTTAATGGGTCTGGGTTACCTCGCTCAGAATGATTGCTTCTAGTTTTATACATTTACTTGAGAATTTCATAATTTTATTTTTCTTAATAGCTGAATAGTATTTCATTGTGTAGATGTAATTTTCATTACCCCTTCATCAGCAACATCTGGGCTGTTTCCATGTCCTGGCTATCGCGAGAAGAGCAGCAATGTTCATGGATGAGCAGGTGTAGCTATAATTGAATATAGACTCCTTTGGGTATATACCCAAGAGTGGTTCAGCTGGATCATGAGGTAGATCTATTTCCGGCTTTAGAGGAACTTTCACACTGATTTCCATAAGATTGTACCAGTTTTCACTTTCACCAGCTGTAGAAAGTATTCTCCTTTCCTCACACCCTTGTCAACATGAGCTTGGCCATTCTGCCTGGAATAAGATGAAATCTCAGAGTAGTTTTGATTTGCATCATCCTATCTTTTACCCACATCAAAATTCTATAATTTAATTCAATCATCCTTCATGTTAACTTTTAGATTGTTTCTAGTTTTCTGTTCTTCGGAGGATTCTACACTCAGCGTTAAGTACCCAGCCAATCAACCAGTACCCATTAAATGTTGGTCCTTTACATTCTCCATTTTTCTTTTAAGTTGGTACATAAGCCTGAGAAAAGCTACATAAGAGCACGTGTTGAATGTTTTATGTGTGTGAGACTCCTAATGCTGGCTCCTACACCAAGACATTATGCAAAGGAAACTTCAGGGAGAAAAAATGACTGGGGAGGCACTCGTAGGCAAAAACCCCACTGTAAGATGCATTTCTCTGTATTAATACCGAGGTGGAGGGGATGATTGCATGTTTTACAGCCTGGAGCATTTCCTAGGTTGATGCTAAGGTGCCAGGTGTAGCGGAGAGGACAAGGCAGGTCTGGGACAGGGCCAGCTCTCTACTGGTCCTGCTCCCAACAAGCTTGTGGGAACAGGGTAAACTCTTTAAGTTTTAAGTTTTCTTGCCTGTAAATTTGTAGGATGATAATTTTTTTTTATCTCTGGGATTCTCCTCAGATTTAAATGTTATTTATTTTAATCTCATGATATATGTTGAGTGCATTTGCAGTAACTTTTAATGAGGAAAGAATGGACTTTAAAAATATTCCCTGAAGTTTTAAGTGTTGTGGACTGGGCAACTTGCTGTATTTTATTGTGGAGAATTTAGTGCAGTTTAATGAAAGACTAATTTGTGTGTGTGTGTGTGTGTGTGTGTGTGTGTGTGTGTGTGTGTGTGTGTGTGTGTGGTGGGGCATGTATATGCACTTGGGTACAGATATACATGCCTACATGTTATGGCCAAAGGAAGACAATAGGTATTCTGCTCTGCCACTGTCTGCCTTACACTCCTGAGACAGCTTTCACTGAACCTGGAGCTAGGAGAGCAACCAGCAAAGCCACAGCCATCGTTTTGTGACCTCCCTGTCCCTCACTGCTAGGATTACAGGCATGTGTATGACCATGCTCAACTTTTTACATGGGTTCTGGGATTTGAACTCAGGTACTCACGTAGCATATGCAGCAAGTGTCCTCACCCATCATCTCCCCACCCCATTGCAAGAGTAATCTTGTCTGCTCATTCCTCATTTTTCTATTTGAAATTTATTTCTAGTGCCTATATGAAAAAATATACAGTATGGTATTTTGATGTCCATAGACACAGCAACATTACCAAGGGCATGTCATTAAACACATTTATCGCCTTCCATATTACCTCTTTGTCTATACTTTTTTCCATCTTGATCTTACTGGGCATGGGAAGCCACTCTGCTTTGAATGAAGACAGTTTTGATGGCACTGTCAATCATAATGCCACTCCAGCCCACAGGTCAGCATGCTGCTTCTGTCCCTTCAGTAAAGAACTTAAGGTCCAGAGAATAAAAGCTTCTACCAGTTCCTCCCTCTCCCATCCAGATGCCCAAATGACCTGGATTCCGGCCCCCTTTCAATCTTATTTCCCTTTCTTTCTAGTCTTTAGAGTTTACATGAAAACAATCACATTCTAGTTTCATTTAAAAAATTCTCTCACTATTGTTATTTATTCTTTCCTCTTCAGTCTTACATCTTTTTACTTGAGCATAGTTTTTTTTTTTTCAGACAATACATTCTGCTTACAGCTTCTCTTTCCCCGGCTCCTCCCAGATCCTCCCCACCAACCCCAACCCCCTCCCTTTCTTGCTCTTTCTCATTAGAAAACAAACAGATGTCTAAATTAACATGAATTGGACAAAACAAACACAAATGAATGGGAAAAAAAGAGCCAGAGAAGAAGCCCAAGAAAGACATATAGATGCAGAGACACACACATTTGCATTAGTAGGAACTCCATAACGGAACAAAACCAGAAACTATACTATATAAGCAAAAGACTTGTAGGGTAAGGGCAGGGTTGGGCGTGGGGGGAGCCTAGACAAAGCATTAGAAGGCAAAAAACAAAACAAAACAAAACCCAAAACAAATAAACAACCCAAACAAAACAATCCTTCAAAAATACCATAGAGTTTGTTTTGTTTTGAGCATTTACAGCTGGGCATAGGGCCTGCTCTTAAGTATGGTTTGCTGGTGTCTCTGTCTCTCTCTGTCTCTGTCTCTGTCTCTGTCTCTCTCTCTCAAGTCAGAGTCTGATTTTGCTGTCTGTAATAGAAAATTTTAACCCTTCATTACTGTCTTGGTTCTAGTCTTGGCTCTCCAGTTGGCCAAGATTTTGTGCTCAGGGGTAAGGTGTGCTATCTCTGTGTCCAGATCTGTTCCAGAGAGGGAGGTAGCACCTGTCTAGAGATGGTGTTGGGGATGATACTGACCATGCACAGGGCTGGCTCATGGTTCTTTCCTTCAACTCCAAGTTTCATTGGGAAGGTACTTCCCTGTGAACTTGACAATCATCTGGATGTTTCAACTGAGGACTCTACATCGCTGGACTTAGAAAGATGTTTCTAGTAATCATTGTACTTAGCTTGTTCTCAATCTTGCTTTACACTGTGGTAAGCATATAGCAGATTCTTCTTCATTTTTGTTTCTATTTAATTTTAGTTTTTTGAGACAGAGTTTCATGTAGCTCAGGCTGGCCTCAAACTCACTCTGTAGCCAAGACTGACCTTGGACTCCAGACTTTCCAACCTCTGCCTCCCAAGTGTTGGTAGGTGCTTCTTATGTAGAAGTTCTTTAGAATGATTCCCAGAAGCCATTAAATAAAGACACAGGAAAGAATCTGTAATGCTGGGATTTTAGCAGTATATTTCTTTATCATTCATGCTTTAGTTCATTGAGCAAAGGGTTCAAATCTTCCGGTTCTTTTGGCCAGACCTTGTAAGTGCTTCATCAGAGGGAACCTTTTATCTAAACCTGGTTGCTTTGTAGGAATTTGGGTTGTACAAGAATGCTGTAATTATCAGAATCTTCTTTAGAAAAAGCCTCTGATGTTTGTGATAAGTTTACATATTATTATATGAAGCACAATTTTCTTTAAGAGCTTATCTAAATCCCATCTGTTTGATTGGAAAGAGGAACTCGGAATGAATCCATCTAATTTTCAGTTTTCTTCCTCAGAAAGGATTATGATTGAAAGTCAGAGACGGGTTATGTGGCTTGCCTTTTTTTATTTCCTTATGATTTCTAGAGGAAGTTTTAAGGTTTCCATAGTGATGCACAAGGAGTCGTCATTTTCTGCTGTGATTTCCCAGCAAAGAAAAGAGTATTGGTAACCACGGCTTAGTAGAAATGAAAAAGATGGCCCTAGGATCGGTCTGAATGGGTCTGCCTGACAGGGGCAGGACATGGCTTTGTCAGCTGAATGGAACTGACTCCAGCTCAGGAGATTACTAATCACTTGCTGATAATGTTAGGGGAATTGGCTCCTTTCTTTGACCAAGAGAGGGTCTTGTTGCGATTGGCTAGTGAGTTTACATTTTGGAACCCAATGAAGTTGCTGCCAAGCCCTCCATCACTTTCCTCTTCCCACATGCCCTGGCTTCCTCTCTGCTCTCTGCTCGACTGGCCCCCTCCTTTGATCCCTATCAGCTCTCCACCTATTACCCTGAAAGCTTGTCCCAGTTGCTTGAGCCCCAGGGAGAGTAGGCCACAGGCCTCACATCCGGCATCCTCCCACTGCCTCCAGGCACTGGGCCTGCTGGGTTCCCTTCCTTGTTCAGCCTGTCTTCATGTTTTCTATAAGAGGCCGCATCTGCTGCTCCTGTCATTAGGGATATTCCACACCTTCGTTTGGTTAAACCTAAACAAAATGTTCTCATTGCTGAATTTAGAAAAAAACAAAAAACAAAAAAAACAAAACAAAACTGCATCCACTGACCAATGTAAACATGGACTGTCTTACATATGAGAAAGTCAACAAAAAGACGGTGACAGGAACATCTGTAGCTCCATAGTTGCTGGCTGTGGCTTGACCAGGGACTTCCCTATGGGGAGGGCCATCTCTGGGATTTCATCTGTAAGAGCTTAAGCATTTACATTTGCCTTTAAGTGGTTTTTCTTTGAAACAGTATTTCATCATAGCTTCAAAAATCAGTCATTGCTCATAATTTCTAGGACAATCCTGACATTAATGATAACCATGCTTGGCAGTGTTTATTTAACTGAGAGCGAGTTTTAGAAAAGCCAGGATGGCTGGGCGGTGGTGGCGCACGCCTTTAATTCCAGCACTTGGGAGGCAGAGCCAGGTGGATCTCTGTGATTTTGAGGCCAGCCTGGTCTATAGAGCCAGATCCAGGACAAGCACCAAAACTACAAAACTACAAAAAAAAAAAAAAAGAAAAGAAAAGAAAAGAAAAGCCAGGATGATCCTTTGTCTTAGGAGAAGACTTGTTCCCTTCCATTGTCAGTTCTGAAGGAAAGCCCCTTGACAGTGAGGGAATGGCTTTGTTTTGAGATCCTGTTTATCAATTGTCAACTTTGAGCCACGTCAGGCCTCCTTTGTTCTTGAGATCACTGAAGACTTCGCTGACACAGTCTCGGATGACTTCAGGACCAGCCAGAGTCACAACTGCTTCAGATGGACAGGACATCCTTTTAGCCTTTCCTAGGAAGAGCCAGTGACTATTGCTTCAAGAGCAGAAACCCAAGTCTGAATTAGGTACCAGCTTTCCCTGTACAGTGTAGCTTTGGGGCTTCTTAAGTTCCAGCTACAAAAGGGAAGACTGGGACCTTCTCCCAGGAAAACATCACATGTTCATGTTCAGGCACAGAATTCTTCCATGTAGCTGAGGGAATACTCACGTGGACAGCAGGCCGTCAGCACGACGACACACAGCCATCCTTCAAGGAATGTACCGTCCGGTGAGGAGTGCCTATTTTAGCTCTCAACTCATGCCTTTTCTGTTACCCCATAGTTGATCCAGTTTAAGAAAGGAAGAGACAGCACACATCTGAACTAACTGCTAAGTTAGTTTACGTTCTCAGTTACTTATCTAAGGATAAGGGAAACATTAAGACAATGCTTAAACAGAATATGGCTTGCTGTAGGTTCTCTTTTCATACTCTTTGATTCTTAGGCCATACCCTACTGTTTTCTGAATGGTGTGCTATCCAGACTGTCATAGACACGGTGTATGATGGGAGGTAGGGAGGCAGGGTATGAGGACTTTTGAAGGCTGTCTCAAAGGACCGGACCTTTAACTATTACACTCCTCCCCAGTTTGCCAGGTATTAAATGCTTAAACTGAGGTTTTTGGAGATGCTGTATAGTCCCCTTTGAGAGCTGAATGGGAATAAAAATCATGTAAGAGGGGGACTTGGGGTAGCATTTAACTAGGAGGATTCTCCTGGGGAGAGGTTGGATTAGAGGCCCATGGGCTTAGCCATGGATATGTAATCGCTCTGTCCAGAGGCAGTGAGTTGAACATACTAACTGTTAAACTGGAAGATTCCCAGGGGAGCAGAAAGCCATGAGGAGGGAGGCTGCTTTGGGTTAAAATTAGATACTGTAAATGAAGACTCGATGGGTTTGATCTTGTAGCTAACGAGGAACAATTAGCCTCAGTTGAGGAGTGACAGGGGAAGGCATACTTGGCAGAAGATGGATCTGGTGTAGTATGCAGAAGGATGAATTTATGAGGTAGAGGGGGCAAGTAACAGAGAGAATCTAAAGGCGTTTTTTGTTGATTCACAGGGACTAGAGTACGGTTCGGAACAGAGGCCTCACTGCTCAACTTTGTTGCAGAAACCTGGGAGGTCTTGCATCATTTTTCTCTTCCCAGCTCTGTGAGTGGCGTGTGATCTCTTCCAAGCACTGATTGTGTCTGTTTGAGGATTGGGAGACATACATATTTAGTCAACGAGACAGCAAGTGATTCTCTGATCTACATCTGTAGTTCAAAGCGTGCAGCTGTGCTAGTCGGCTAGGCTGCTGTAACAAATACCATTGCCTGTGAGGTGTAAACAGCAACTGGTCTGCAGGGAGGCATCTGAGATCAAGGGCTGCTCTGATTCTTCCTCATTGTCATAGGTGGTCATCTGCCTTTGTCTTGAGAGGGGCTTTCTTCCTACATGCCCATGCCTGTGGCCAAATTTCTTCTTGTTATAAAGACAGCAGTTGAGTTGGATGTGGCTCCATTCTTAAGAACTCAGTTTATCTTATTTCTCAGCAGATGGTGTGTCTAAATATGGTTACGATCCAAAGTACTGGGGGTTAGGACTCCCACATCCGAACTGGGGAGGGGACAGGGCAAAACCCGGGTTGTAATAGCATCAAAGGGGAAAAACATGTAGAGCAGAATAGAAGCCAGGCTCCCCCCTCCCCCAACCCCCTGACAGCCCCCTGCATGCTCTGCCTCACTCCTGTCCCCGCTGATGAAATGAGTCACCTCCGAAGAGAAAGTTCCAGGAGCCAGCTTCCTGTCATTCCTTTTCTAGGAGTATTTAGGCTGATGTCATTTGGGGGCTTTTCAGCTCCCAATCTTAGAATTAGCAGCCTTTCTCTCTTTCTTTAAAAAACCTTTCTGGAAATGCTAGTTCCTTACCATATTTATTGCAGTCATCTGCTTATGCGCAATGGTAATTTTTATCTCCATGGGAGGAAATCTCAGGCGGAGAACATACATAATAAACAGATGCATGCAGCAAAGTGCAACCACATAGTTTTTGTTGTGGTTGTTTGTTTAATAATGTATCTCTTTTTTCAGGGTCAGCCAATATTTTTGAATTTAACTCTGACCTTTGAGGAGATTTTATTTCCAGTTGTTTTTTTTTTTTTATTTTTTTTTATTTTTTTTTATTTCCATCTGTTGGCTCAAATTGGTGTCCGTGGTCCTCATGCCATTCGGTATTCTTGTTTACTCTTCAGACTTCAGACCAAA
The DNA here is from genome assembly GCA_902168415.1 of Peromyscus melanophrys. Taxonomy (NCBI): domain Eukaryota; kingdom Metazoa; phylum Chordata; class Mammalia; order Rodentia; family Cricetidae; genus Peromyscus; species Peromyscus melanophrys. The sequence goes on along the minus strand of CABHPR010137073.1, from coordinate 27,939 downwards.
ATTGTTGTGCTTATGGTTGCTAAATCTATTACATTCTAGTGTCAGAGAAGTCCCATTGCAAGTGGCAGGCTAGCAGAATGACTCAATGGAGGACTCGAGCTAGACTGCTGGGGTCAAATCCTGCCTCTGACACTTACTACCTTGTGACTGTGGACGTTTCCCTCATTTTCTACGGCTCAGCTTTGTCTCATCTGTTAAGTGATGATGATAATAATTTCAATTTCACGGGACCATTGTTAGACTTAAATGAGCGTAAAGGACCTGGCACATAGTAAATGCCAAGTAAGTGCAAAATATAATAATTATGATGCTGCTTGCCTTTGTTCTGCATAGCTTCCCTGGAGATTCTGTTCCTGCTTGGCTCATTCTCGGTTTCTCCCCTACTGGGTTTTCTGTTTGTAACCCATGCAGGGGTAGGCAGGCTTCCCTGGAATCTTCATCAGACCAGCTGTCCCCAGCTCAGTGTGAGAACCAGAATGGTTGACAAGGTCTGTAAGTTTTACTCGACTTAGGGTAGGGATGCCACATCTGCTTGAACAGAGAAAGGTTTCTCCTTCCTGGTTCCTGGATTGACCACAACATTTGCCCCATTCTCCTGCTGACAACTGCCATTTTGGAGGCAGGAGGTTGAGTAGTACATTTCTATATCATCTTAGTCTGGACACATCAGAGCATTGATACAGACAAGGAGGATGTCTGTGTCTGCCTTTCTGACATTATTGAACAGGTTCCCGATCTCAGTTATATTGTGCAAATACCAACATCTTTCCTTGTCCTGTGGTCTGCCTTGGGCTGGCACCTGCTAAAGAACTCCCCAATTGTCACCTGTAACTTCGTGACCCATGGTGAGATACCATCAACACAAGACCTCCAAGGGCTTCAAGAGCCACGGATCTCCTAGCAAGGCACCATCTCCTACTGAGATCAGTAGTCATTTAGACTCCTACCTTTGTCCCCCCCCCCCCCACTTCAGGCTAGTCTTTGCCTTGGTGAATGGTAGCTATTGTCTCTGTAATCCTCATCCCTAACCCATCTATTCTTCCTTGTAAGCTGGGGCTCTCCTAATTCAAAGTGACTTTGTGGGATCCTGAATTCTCTTATTTAGTGCCTCTCACTGGACTCTCCCACTTCAAAGCCCCCCTTTTCTTTACCTGGCCAAACAGAACCTCTCTTTTCTTTTTACTCCTGTGGCTCATTTTCTTACAACCTTCCTGTCCTTATTCTTTACCCCCATGTGCACACTCCGTCATCATTTCCCCAGTACAATTTGCTCCTTCCATACATCAAGTTCCCATATCTCGGCCACAAGGAAGTAGGGGCTAAGATTTTAATTTCTAGTTTGTGGACAATTGAAATGATTTCATATTAAAAATGATATTTTAAGACTTTAAGACATATCAACAAGCACTTTGGAGAATATTTGGAGGGTTTTCTTTTTGTTGTTGTTTTGTTTTTTGTCTTTGTTAGTAAGGCTTTTTTGGCCATATATAAAAATATTTCTCATTAATTAAACTAACTTATTTATCAATATTAGAGATGATTAGAAATTGGCAGACTATGCTGTTTTATTTTTTGTCAAATTGTAAGAAGGCAATATATTCCACCAATTTCTTTGGCATCTTTAATATCCACATTTCAGATTTTGGTCTTATTTTTATTGCAGCGCTAACAAGACAGTACTTACAGATGTAGGTAGTGGGGTGTTTTAAAACTAAGTTCAGGAGTGATTCTTGCTAAGTCCCATAGCAGGAATTCTTTTGCAAGTCTTGTTGAATGTGGCATAAATGTTGCATGAATGGAGTCCTCTGTGAAAATCTTTATTATACTTCTTGAGGTCAGACATCATGAATGGATGCCCAATACACGGTTGAATTATTGAAGAAGTCATCTCAAGTTGGTTCAAGAGCAGGCTGTTTTCAATCTCTACCCTCTTCAGTGGAACTACTATCAGTGGGCTTACCAAAATGGGCCTCCACTAGATTTCAATGATGAAAGCATACTGGAAAGACGTGAGAAAGCTTGAGAAATACATTTCTTGTTTCATTTTTCTCCTCACAGTGGGAAGAGAACCTCAGCAGGGCTTTAGACGGTTGCAGTCCCATGGAAGACATACACTGAATATTTTTGGTTTTGAAATGATGCTTTTTAGCGAGTCCTTTCCTAGATTAGCAGTGGTGGTGGAAGGGGAAAAATAAGAGAGAATGTTTGGAAGTCTTTTCATCCACTCTGAAAGTTTCTGTCTGACTGGCCTGTGTTACAGGATGCTGTGGCTCTCTGCTCCCCTCAGAGGCTTCAGCAGCAGCATGTTTAGATGCTCACAGTCCCCTTGGTCTCTACCGAATAGAAATTAGTTTGAAAGCCGAATGCTCTCAAGTAATGTTTTTCTGTTGCTGGGTTCTGCATTTTATTGTCCAGACGTCCTACGGAGCTGATGGCTGTGGGACTTTGCAGAGAACATTCAGAGAAACAGGCATGGGGTTGGGGGTGGGGCCAGGGGATGTAGCTCAGCGGTAGAATGCTTACTTCACATGTGCAATCTCAGTACCACTGAATGAATGAATGGATGGATGGATGGATGGATGGATGGATGGATAAATGAAGAGGTTACAAAGGCCATTTTTCCAAAGACCTCACTTATCTTTCTTTTCAAGCCCCAGAGTTGTTAAGGGCAAGGTCCTATTCTATGGGGGAAGAGGAGGGAAACTAGAAGACTACCATTGTTTACGTGAGAGAAAGAAATCTGAGAGGCACAGAGCTGTCATGAGAGACTCACAGGACTGAAGTAGGCTCTCTTTGTGAGGAAGAATGTCTGCTGAGAAGACACAGATGAGGAAGAAAGGGATTCCTTGGCAGAGCGGTGACCTCAGCTATCATAAGCATTAGAATGGATGCTGCCAGCTGTTAATCACGGCCCCCCCCCCCCCCCCCCCCCCCGCACTTTGGCATCCTCATTTGGTGAGGTTGGGGAGGAGGAGGGCATTCCTTTGAAGATTCTGCAATGTTGTGGAAGAGGGTTTTAGGGAGAAACAGTGGAGTGTGGGGAAAACCAACACCATCAGAATGTATGGGGAAGCCAGGCTCAGCCTCAGCCCTGCTCCTGTGTTGCTAGACGTGCTGCGTATGCTTTTAAACGTAATAGTTTTCGTAGCCTGTGCATTCGGTCATTGGCTGCAGGCCTGGAACCTCCGATGGACCTAAAACCACAGGGCAAGGGCGGCAGAGCCAGCAAGAACAAGGGTTCTGTTTTCTGAAGAAGTCCTGAGGGGCTTATCTTCTCCTGTCTAATTCAGCGGCCATTCACTGATGGGGAGACTATGGATCAGTTAACCTAAAAGAAAGGAAAACATGGGTTATTCTTTTGCATTCATTTAAACTAACAGAGATTTCAGCTCTCTTTAAACAAAGCGTCAAGAATGTGATGAGGAGTAAAGAGGAAGCCACCCATGGGTTAAACCAACAATGAGGAAACATACTGATCTTTGTGTAAAGACATGCCCATGTGCAAAGGACAGTGTCATTAAATCTGCCCGGTGACAACGGAGTTATGGAGACACATGAGGTTTCAGAGGACTTTTGAAAACGAGGATGAATTAATTGAACCCTGAGCTTGGTAATGCCGCATTGGTTTAATTGGAGTGAGCCAGTTCACACATTGAGCACTTCTGTGGGAATTTTAAATATCCTCACCTTCAACTGTAAAGCCCTGGGATGGAATTGGACTGTGATGGTTTCTGAGGATGTTGCTTGGAGCCGTTCACCAGCTCCTTTCATGTTTTACAATATCTGAAAGGATCTTGGTTCACCTCTCAAAGAAAGGCACGGTATTTGGCAGCTGCAAGTGGTCAGTGCCCCGCGTGCTACAATTAGAGCTTGGTTTCTTGTGACTCTGCAATGCAGGGCCTGCAAAGTACATGAAAAAAACACGCTACCTTCTGCCTTGTGATGAAGGGACTTGGACAACTCCTTGATCCTACACACGTTGTTCGGACTCGTCTAACAGATTTTTGTTTTGCACTTTTTGAATCCATAAAGATAAATATAATTAGCCACCAAGATCCAGTTGGGATTCATTGTGAATAATTTTTTAGATTGAAATTTTTTTTAACCTTGAAAATTTCATGCATGAATATGGGTAGTTACACAATTTCCACCCCACTTTCTCCCCGCTGTCCCTCTGGAATTCATTACCTCTTTTTAAAAAAAGTGTTACATATATGTGCCTATGTTCATATAAATGTAGCCTGCTGAGTCCATTTGGTGTTTCTCATATGTGTTTGTGTTTAGGGGTGACCACTTGGATTGGATAAACCTTCAGGGGTAACCCTGGATAATACTGATTTCCCTCTTTCAGAAGCCATTAGTTGCTTATAGCTCTTCATTAGGAGCAGAGCCTTGTGAGAGTCCCCCATTCACATTGGCATGTGATCTGGTGTTGTCACTGTGCAGGCAGGACTTGCATAGGTGACAGCACTTTTGGGAGGTCTTGGGTACAGCATCTGTCATATATAGTAGACACTATTTCACAGCAGATGTCCCAGACCTATGGCTCCTGTAGTCTTTTCCTACCGCCATGATGTTCTCTAGACTTAGGTGTATGGGGTTATGTTGTAGATGTTATGTGACTGTGGTTGGGGTTGGATGAGAGGTGAGGGGCACACCTACCTGGGGATATAGTGCAGGTATTTAGAAGGCAGTTGGGAATTATACTGGTTTAGAAAAGTGTCAGTAGTAGGTTCTTTTCTAGGGTCTATGCCCTTCACCCATGAGTAACTGGCTTATAGGTTTATGGTACCGGGCATAATTCCCTCCTGTCAAGTGGGATTTAAGTCCAACGAGATGGCTGTTGGTTGCCCCCAAGATACAAATGCCACTATGGTACCGTAGGGATATATTGCCATGCTGGTTATTTTTTGTGGTTTATAGACTTTACAGCTGGGTAGGACTGTTGATTTCTTTTCTCCCCTGAGAGCTTGTATAGCACTGTTGGATACTATGAGAGCTAGTCCTCAGGTAGGAGGCTTCCAGGTCAATTCGAGTTTGATTCTTCCAATGCTTGTGTCTGATGTATGGAGTGTCTTCAGAAATAAGTTCTTAACCTTCCAGTTCTGGGAGGAAACCAAGGGCAATAGCAATAGCCTACATTGTTTTGGGAGAGCCTTCAAATTGCACAACCAGCAAGTTAAGGGGAAGTTTCCATTGGGAATAACTTTAAGAATCACTTCATGTCAAAATATATTTAAAAACCTCCAACCTGTTTACATCTCAAGAATTGGTTGGCTCTCTGAATTGGCTTCAATCTGGCAATGTAACTGGGGGCGAGTGTTGAAGGTATCCTTTGGCTGAGTCAGGTACTTCTCTTCAAGGTTGGGGATCAAGGGACCTCTTAAATAGATCTGTCATAGCTGTGTTAGAAGATCAGCGCTCACGAATGCCAAGTGGAGCCAGACCTCTGGCTTCACAGCTGTACCCACCAGACCCGATATATAATCGTCCCTTGATGTGCAATGATAATCACCAAGTGGGATGCCTGGTCCAGATGGCCTTCCATGCTTCAGTGCACGGCCCCTCTGGGTATGGATGCTCTGCAGTAGAGCGATGTGGGCATGTAAGTGGGTGGAAATTTTCTAATGTGCCACAATAATAACAATGCTGAATCCTATCGCTGCTCAGCTTCCTCTAGAACTTCAGCCCACGCAGCAGCCTACTTGGTTCACATTCCGATGTGAATGCTAGACAATTAGCAACTGATAATGAAAAATGCCATGGGAACCAGTGGGAAAATAATAGCTTACTCCAAGGATATAATGAAATGAAATTAGCACAGACAGTAAAACAGACAATTTATGGTGTCTTTTTTTTTCTTTTTGTAATTAAAAAGAACCAGTAAATACTTAGAGTAGAGAAATCTGAGAATTGATTAGACTCCCCCATCTGCTTTGGAAGAGGCTTTTTTTTCCCCCACCCAGAAATCCATCTAGAGGAGCTGCCTCATTGGGAGGCACTACTGCTAAGGTCCAATAGTATGAAAAGTGCCTGTTTTATTTGAAAATCATGACAGTTTTGTTGCCATTGTTACCTAAGTGGCTGTCATATGGTCTGGGCCTTAGGAAGGGATGCTAACACTAGATACTTGATTTTAGTGTTGGGTGATACAGCTTTGCTTTTCGATGAAGTATCAATAGATTTTGATGTTTGCAACTAACAAATTCTGAGCAACAAGATGAACTTACAGGTAACTTTCTGAACACAAGAAAATGTGTTGTACATGAAATTAAAAGTTGAAATGCCTTTAAATCTTCCATATCTAGATGTCTCATTCTCTGCTTCACCATAGCCTTGAACATTTAACCCTATATATTATTTTTTGTGGGTGGGCAAAACTTTAAAAATGAAGCATTTCATAATAATTATTAAAGTATTTAATTGCTCTAGGATGCAAGAAAATGGCTTAATTTTTTTTTCCCAAAAAGGGATTGGATTAGTTTCAAACAATTCTGTTAAAATTTCAGTCTCCCTGTGTGGGTAGTCTTCTGTGAGTTGGAAAATAAAGAAGTCATAAACAAATCAAAATTAAATTCACTCCAAATGTTCTCCAAATGCATTTGTTTTGGAGTGTTGAAGAAAGTTGAATATTATTCTCCTAAGATATTTTATTCATCTGAAGTAGATGAATCTATCTACTTCTATCTATCTATTTGAAAATTAAACTGTCCCAATTGATCTAAAAAAACCATCCTAATAAGTAGTACAGACCCACAGCTGGACAAGGTGCAGAGAGTGTGAGACCTCGGAACACTCTGTCCTAGATAGGATGTCTCCATCAATTCCTTCCCCTCAAGACTCAGGGAGCCCCGCAGAAGAGAAAGCAGAAAGATTGTTAAGAGCCAGTGGAGATGGAGGACACCAAGGAAACAAGGCCTATGCAGATATGAACTCACAGAGACTGAGGCAGCATGCACAGGGCCTGCCCAGGGCTAAGCCAGATGGAGTCTTAGTACTGAGTGAAGTTAACACAGGCCCCTGTCCCTAACCTGGAAGCTATTTCCAATTGATGATCACTTGCTATTAGTTTTCTTCAACAGAGTCTCACTGGGGAAACAGACCACTCTTAGGGGCAGTCCTCATGCCCAGCAGTAGATGGCCAACACAACCAGTACTCAGTGGTATTTTGGGAGTATGTATGTATGTATGTATGTATGTATGTATGTATGTATGTATGTATGTATGTATTTTTGTCTCACAATGTTTTGTCTGGGCATTTTTTTAAACCTTACAGATCTTTTGCTTGTATATTATGGTTTCTGATTTTGTGTTTTTATGGGATTCCTGTGTGTATGAATGTGTATCTCATCTGTCTCTGTGTCTGCATGTGTTTCTTGTGCTCTTTCTTTGGCTCGCTCTCTTTTTCCTGTTTGGTTGTTTTTGTCCAATTCTGGTTTGTTTTTATTTCATTTTATTTACATTTGTTTTTCAATGAGAGAGCGAGAGGGGGGGGAGAGAGGGAGGGAGGGAGGGAGAGAATTTGAGTGGGTGGGGAGGTGCAGAGGATTTGGGATAAGTTGGGGGAGGAGAAACCATTATCAGAATATATTGTATGAAAAAAATCTTTCAAAGAAACAAAAAAAATCCCATCCACATCCTACAACAATATAAGCTCTAAGGTTTTCATAAGATATGTTTTTATTGGGCACATGTTCCCAGTTTTATCATGGAATTCTATTAAGCTGAATAATATCAGATGGTAATAAATACAATCACCCCGTGCTAACTATTCAGCTTTCTTTGCAAAGGCTAAATTGTACAAGGCCAATATATTGCTCAATTAAATTCGGCTACAAGAACATGCTAATAAGATACTGACAGTCTAGAAATGTTGGCAGTGGCTTTAAAAACTGGCAGAATAACCTAATCCCTTGAGCATCTTTTCTATCTTCTTTTCCTTCTGGGAAGATGAAGGAAGTCTGGGCCAGTAGAGAGCTGTCACAGTGTCTAGGGGAACTCAAACCATGGAGGGAAGTCCCCAAACCTCCGAGCTTCCATTTGTGGGGTACATTGGTGCCTTTCTGCCATTTTCAAGTGTTACTTTCAAACTGTTATCCTTGAGCATTAAGGAAAAAGTGATCGAGCTTGCTTGATGAGTCTTGACTTGTAGAAGTAAGTGTGTGTGAGTGTGTGTGTGTGTGTATGTATATATGTGTGTGTGTGTAAGCTAAGTGAGAATTTGTATTTGGACATGTAAATCAGATAGGTTAGACCACTTAATTTTCAGAAGAAGATGGACACATTTCAACACATATATTACTATATTAAAGATAGCACTCTGTGCGGCCCCCAAATGTATTCTCAAGTGTTTTGAGAGATGATTGGTTGCTAGTGACTCCATATGTTGCTGTGTTTTATTTTGGAACATGTTAAAATCTCACTTAGGTTTCATTAAGCCATTCCTTCTCCCCTATTTTTTGAAAAGTCTATTTTTTACTTCCAAAGAATTTGTTTGAACATGTAGTTAACTTATCCTTGTTAGCTATTCCTAGGACGAAGGTTTAGGTGGGGCCGCACACTTCCTCACAGTGTGTGGACACAAGTGTATATGCATGTCTACACGTATGAAATATTTCACAATTCTAAAATTATCATTTATCTATGAAGGCTATTGAGTATATACTATTTAATTATGCCCAAATTTAGAACCACAACACAATATGCTTTCAAATATCAAAGATAATGTTTATTTATTTATTTTTTATCATAGAAGTATTGTATAGGGGAAAGAGTGGGAATTTACAGCTCTTATTTGATAGGATTTCTGTTTTTTTTTTTTTTTTTAAAAACACAACATTTTTTATTGTTTTTTCTTTTCTTTTAAATTTTATTTTATGTGCATTAGTGTTTTGCTATGGGTTTCAGGTCCTCTGGAACTGAAGTTATAGACAGTTGTGAGCTGCCACGTGGGTGCTGAGAACTGAACCCAGGTCCTCTGGAAGAGCAGTCAGTGCTCTTAACTGCTGAGCCATCTCTCCAGCCCTTTGATAAGAATTCTTAAGTGGTTTATTTAACCTGTGGTCTC
>CABHPR010137073.1:0-14735 GCA_902168415.1 Peromyscus melanophrys | reverse complement strand
ACACACACACACACACACACACACACACACACACACACACACACACACACACACACGAAAAATATCTTACAGAAAGGAAAAGAATAATGGAAACAGCTCAAGAAATACAAGTAATGAGCAAAATCTATGTGGACAAGGGAATGTGTGGTCTTCCCTTGCCACCTTTATTGAAAATAGATTCTTTTCTCATACAGTAGATCCTGATTACAATTTCCTCTCCCTCTACTCCTCTCAGTTTCTCCCCACATTCCCTCCCTGGATCCGCTTTCCTTTTGTCTCTTATTAGAAAAGAGCAGGTTTCTGTAGATGAAATTCTAAATGATCTTATTAAATAAGAAACACAGAGCCAAATACAGAGTTAAAAGCCCGAGAGATCAGAGCACTAGCAAAGAGCTAAGACCACCTTATCTTACCACTTGCTGCTGTCCTTCCTCTGAGACAGAGAGAGAGACCTTCTTCCTGTGTGTCTTGTGTTTTATTGCCTTCCTGTTCTGCCTTCTCATTGTCTCTAAGCCCAGCCACATGACTTCCTCATCACTGCCTGTCTATAAAGACCTCGTGGTCTTTATGGTTGGTACTGGGATTAAAGACTTGGGTCACCACGTCTTGACCACACAGACTCTGCCTGCCATGTGATCAGGATTAAGGGCGTGGGCTACCACCACCTGACTTCTATTCCTGGCTCACTAATGACCTCTGATTTCCAGGCAAACTTTATTTATTAACATACAAATAAAATCACATTTCAGCACAATTAAAATATCACCGTAGGCTTCTTAAGAGATAAGAACAAAACGTAACAAAATAAAATACATGAGATAAAACAAAAACCACCACATCGAAGTCAGATAAGGAAAACCAACAGAAGGAAAAGAGCACAAGAGAAGGCACAAGAGTCAGAGACCCATTCATTCCCACACTCAGGAGTCCCAGCAGCTTGGCTCGGAAGCATTGTTTGATGAGCATCCCAAATCATAAGTTTCTGATCATCAGCAATTGACCTGAACAGAGACTCATGGAGCGGATGCCTGGAAACGTCCTTGTCTACTGGATGGTCTTCGCATCCACCACTTTTCCTTCTTCTCTACACTGAAAAGGAGTGATGGCCATGCAAGATGGTGGCCACTGCAGGCTCTGGAGTAAAAGTCCCTGTTGGAAGAGCTGGAAGAAGTCCAGAAAGGAGTAGGGCAAGGACACAGGGGCCTAGAGGACAGTGAAGACGTGATACTTCAAAGGTAGATAAGAATGATCATTGGCTCTTCAAGAACAATTTATGAAAAAATGAATATTGTATTAATCAGGGTTCTCTAGAGTCACAGAAATTATGGAACGAATCTCTTTCTGAGAGAAAAAAATATATATATATATAAAGGGATTTTTTTTTTTTCGAGACAAGGTTTCTCTGTGTAGCTTTGCGCCTTTCCTGGATCTCGCTCTGTAGACCAGGCTGGCCTTGAACTCACAAAGATCCGCCTGCCTCTGCCTCCCGAGTGCTAGGATTAAAGGCGTGCGCCACCACCGCCCGGCTCAATATAAAGGGAATTTTTTAGACTAATGTACAGGCTGCAGTCCAACTAATCCAACAATGGCCAGCTGTGAATGGAAAGTCCAAGAATCTAGTAGCTGCTCAGTCCCGCAAGGCTGGATGTCTCAGCTGGTCTTCTGCATATACTGGAATCCCAAAGAAGCAGGTTCCAATGCCAGTGAAGGAATGGATGTGTGTGGTGATACTTTATTTGTGCTGAAATGTGGTGATATGTTATTTGTATGTTAATAAATAAAGCTTGCCTGGAGATCAGGAGGAAAAGGCCAGCCATTTTAAGTAAACAAAGAAGTCAGGCAGCACAGGCCCTTAATCCTTTAGCAGGCAGGATCTTAGAGCCACTGTCGTGACACACGCTTTTAATCCCAGTACCAACCACAGAGGCCTGAAAGTCTGTACAGACAGACAGAAAGTGACAGAGCTGCGTAGGAAGAGGAAGCGAGGTAGCTGGGCTAAGATAGTCAATGAGAGGGCAGAACAGCAAGGCAATAAAGGCGTGGGTAGACAGGAAGTAATGCGCATTTGGAAGCTGCAGAGTTGGTGAGGTAAGGTTGGCTGGTGGCTCTTCCTATTTCTCTGATCTAAGGCTTTCACCCCTATATTTCACCCATGTTTTTTATTTAATAAGACCATTTGGAAATTCGTCTATAGATGTGCCAACAAGGTGAGGGCAAGAAGGGTTCCTCCTTCCATTGTCCTTATATAGGCTTCCAGCAGGGGGTGTGGTCCAGATTAAAGGAATTATTAATAAAAACAAACCCGGAGCCAGGTATTGGGGTGAACGCTGAGAGATCAGAGAGACAGAACAGGCCACAGCTAACCTCACCTCACTAACTTCTCAGTCCATCCTGTTTCCTCAAACTGGAAGCCTCTGTGTCCTCACCTGAATGGGTCTCAGCTGAACTGCTGCTCAAAAGCCTAAAAGCTTAACCAGCTCTAGTTCCTGGTCCTCACGCCTTATATACCTTTCTGCTTTCTGCCATCACTTCCTGGGATTAAAGGCGTGTGTCACCACGCCTGGCTGTTTCCAGTGTGGTTTTGAACTCACAGAGATCCAGACGATCTCTGCCTCCAGAATGCTAGGATTAAAGGCGTGTGTGCCACCATTTTCTGGCCTCTGTATCTAGTGGCTGTTCTGTCCTCTGACCCCAGGTAAGTTTATTAGGGTGCACGATATATTGGGGGACACAATGTCACCATAAGCACTCATATTAATATAATCCTCATTTCTACAACCTAGTCACGTGGACACACATGGTGGAAGGAGAGAAATGATTCACACAGTTGTCCTTTGACTTCCGACCTTGCCCCTCCCTCGGCAGATATGCGTCTAATTGCACGTCTGCAGCACACACACAAAGTAAAGATGTTCAGGCCTCGGACCTGGCCACCCTCTTTCTGCCATCTTGGCGCCGGTGGAGGCCTGCTGGGAACGTGATTTCTAAAAGGCAAACATGTCTGGAAGGCTTTGGTGCAAGGCGATTTTTGCTGGCTATAAGCGAGGTCTCTGGAACCAGAGAGAGCACACAGCTCTTCTTAAAATTGAAGGTGTTTACCCTCGAGATGAAACTGAATTCTACTTGGGCAAGAGATGTGCTTACGTGTATAAAGCAAAAAACAACACAGTGACACCTGGAGGCAAACCAAACAAAACCAGAGTGATCTGGGGAAAAGTAACCCGGGCCCATGGAAACAGTGGCATGGTTCGTGCCAAATTCCAAAGCAACCTTCCTGCAAAGGCCACTGGACACAGAATCAGTGTGATGCTGTGCCGTTCCCGGATTTAAACTAATGAAAAGTAAATAAATAAAAGTGGATTTGTGGGAAAAAAAAAAAGTAAAGATGTTAGTTAATAAATGTAAATTTTAAAAAAATCCCTTTCCTTAAACAGAAAATGCAAAACTGAAAACAGAAAAACAACTTCAAAGTTTCACAGGAAACCGGGCCGGAGGCTCTGGTTCGCATTTTTGTCTGGAGAATGCCAGCCGGTAGGAAAACACGAACCCTCATCCAACCGGGGGCTGGGGTAGCAGCGCACCAAAGATGGCTTTAGCTGGAGATGGCCGGTCCTAGGAGGGTAACATCAGCAGGCTCTGTTCTGTAACACCGCTGCGCCACCACACGGAGAAATTTGGAGTGACCAGCAGTGGGCGGTGCCATCAGGCAGGGGTGGTGCTGGGAGTGGACTTTCATTGCTATCGGTGTCCGAGGCTGAGTGATCCAGTTTTCCAGGATACCGGTGCCCGAGGCTGGGCGATCTAAGCCATGGTCTTCCAGGATCCGGGCAGACTGCGGCTCGCTCCGATGCACTTCTAGTGCAGTTTTTTTTTAGTATTCACGGGGGGCTGTACCTCCCACTGATTGGCTGCTGTTGGCGTTAGTCATGGCCCCCGGGAGCTAGGGTCAGACCAGAGATGTTTGTACCACCAGTTGTGAGACACCGAGGGTATCGCTGAAGAAGATGTATAGTGGGCCACCTTTGGAGATGGGGTTCTCTCACTTCGGCAAGACATTTTTAGTGTGGATAAGAAAGACGTATCTGTAAGGGGGTGTAGTTTAAAATGCAGGAGGCAGTCGGTGCCGCTGGAGGTCAGAAGAGGGTTTCTGATCTGCTGGATCTGGGGCTACAGATGGCTGTGAGCCACTGTGGATGTCGGGAACTGAACTCAGGTCCTCTGCAAGGCAGAGAAGTGTTCTAAATCACTGATCAATCTCTCCGGTCCCAGCTGTATTTGTTTTTATTCATATTAATTTAGGAAATGGAAGTACAAAGACATTGTGTGCATGCATGTGTGTATGTGCGCAGAGAGGGCGGAGATTACCTCGGCTGTCTGGCACCATCTTATCTCCCTGAGAACACAGTCTTTCTCTCAGAATCAAGAATGGTTCTCTTGTCTTCACCCCATAGAGTGCTGGACTTACAGAAGTGTGCCCTTATCCCAGAGGATTCCCAGAGAGCTTCTGCTCTCCAGTTAATGTAGCAATTTCTGTTTTGGTTTTTCAAGACAGGGTTTCTCTGTGTAGCCCTAGCTGTCCTGGAACTCACAGAGATCTGCCTACCTCTGCCTCCTGAGTGCTGGGATCAAAGGTGTGTGCCACCACTGCCTGGTTTATGGTGCAGTTTCAAAGAGTAGGTTTTAACACCAGCAAAGGAATGCCTCAGTAGCAGGATAGACGAACCTTCCAAAGAGAATGGAGGCAAATAGGTAAAGGGCAAAAACTTCCTTCATCCACATCCCTTTATGTGGGCTGCCACCAGAAGCCTGGGTCCTGATTTAGGGCAGGTCTTCTCATCTCTTATGATCCAATCAAGAAAATCCCTCACAGGTGGGCCCAGCTTCTTAGGTTTTAGTTGATTCCAGATGTAGTCAGATTGACAAGTACAATTAGCCATTACAATGGGCTAATGTTTCTCTTATGATCCCATTTCCTCAAGTTTCACGCACATTTTTTCTGCCACTATTCTCTCTTATGGACATTTGTTCTGTAATTGATTCCTTTGTACATATTGACTTCTAGATTTTTTTTTAACTGAATGTTATCTTGGCTTAAATGTCTCTACAGGAGTCTTCCCTAAGCTGGATATGGTGTTCCTGTTTGATGTGCTCATAGCAGAGTTAAAGAACTAAATATCAGGGACTGTTTAAAGTATGTGGAGTTATGTCACCATCATAGTGCATATTTGGGTCCTCCAAAACATATCCAGGAAGTGACTTTTTCTTCCTTTGCCAACATTGATGGACGTATCCTTAAAATCTTTCTCAAGTTGCTCAATTTGTATGCTTCCCACAGTTGTATTTTATAGTAGCATGGGTTTATAGCCCTGGACAACCATTTGTAGCTCATTTGAAGAATCTGTCTTCATGTTTGTGACAATGAATACCAGGCTTGTGATAGGAACAAGAAGATGTGGGGTATTCACCAGAGAAGACTATTCAGACATAGGTTTAAGCCAATAGAAAATCTTTATTAGCTGGCCAGTGACTACACTGGGTGCTCGGGATCCCCCAGTGTAGCCAGAACCTTTCTCAGGGTGAGCTTTTTAGCACAAAATCATGTTCTGGGTTGATATACTTCAGTTAACAAGAACAGCTAGCCAGAAGCTGAACCACAGAAGCCCCCAAACCATAGTACATTTTGAAACTTTCCCAGAGCTATACAGACTTTTATGGATCAGGCCTCTGTTTTAGTTTTGGCAGGTGGTGCTGTCTATAGGCTGGGTTTTACAGCCTGAATGGTACTTCCATCATGGAGTCAGTTGGGCTAAGGTCTGAGGCCCTGTTACAAAGAGTGGTGTTCCATGTTGAAGAAACCCCACCTGCAAAGACATGAGGTCTGTCATGTGGGAAATCTGCCTTAGTGAGGTGTGAACCCAGTCACAGCCCCTGCCTGTCCCTTTAGCAAGGGACAGGCTGCAGAGTGTTTGTCATTCTAATGAACTTGAAGACTGGATCTGTTCGGTTGTGAGAACCAAAAGTTGGGTCATTGTAATAGTGATGACTTTTTTCTTTTTCTTCACTTGTGTTTTCTTGCCAGTCACTCCTGAAGCCATTGGCTTCCTGTCTGCCATAGGGGTCTTTGTTGTCCTTCTGGCTGTCCTCGCACTCTTCATCAACAAGAAGCTGTGCTTCGAAACCGTCAGCGGCCATCTGCATCTGGAACAAAGAGGGAAGAGGAGAAAGCAGTCTTTGAGAGACAAGACTGGGGGCCACACAGGACCGGGTAAGCACCACGTTTTATGTTCTTCTGAGCTGGGCAACCTGCTGCTATTTGAAGAGCTAAAAAGTGGCACTCTTTCCAAGGTGGCCCCATAAGGATTCACAGCTGAGCTGGCCAGTAATAGCTCTGGTAGACACAATAAATGGCACCACCAAGGATGCCTTAACTCTTCCCAGTGTCCTTAGGGCTGATGGGGAAAGACTTACCTCCACTTCCCATCCTTTCTGCTCTTTAGACCTTTAGTTTGAAGAAACCCCTCTTCCCCCAGTAATCCTGAAGGAGGAAAAGTTCATTGACAAGAATCTGTAAGTATTTCACCTTCATGATGGAGCAATATTGACTTCTTGCTCCTTTAGCTGTTTTTGAGATATACAGTTGTTGAGGACCATTTTCACTTTGGAGCACAGAAGTCCCCTTTTCAGAGAGAAAATTTTAGTTTCCATATCTAACTCTATTTGATGAGGGGGAAGTCATATGAAGAAATGACTTCTTGCTCTTGAAGGACATACTCTTTCAGTTGCTTAAGTATAGAATTTGGTGATGGACAGCATTACAGGGTCCAGGTTGTCACCCAGGGAGATTAGACATGGAAAGGCAGCTTTCTTGCTCTTAGTAGCCAGATTCTCACCGTCCTCTCACATTCCCCTCAGGTTCTTTATTGGAATTGGTCAAGGAGCAACTTTGTATGCTCTTTGGGGGTAGGTCTAAGCCTGTGAGAACACCCTCCAATTCCAAGGGAGCTGTGGACCAAGCAGAACATTTGGCTCACTGATAGAGCAGCTTCTGTAGCCATGGATAGTTCAGCCTTATTGATAGTGGGGACATATCTTAGAAATTTAAGCAGGCCAATTATCTATTGTTTCATGACAGATCACTCAAAACTTAAAAGCTTATATATTTATCTAAACTTTTTGTAGCTTTGGAAACATAGGAGTGTCTTAGTTGGGTGATCCAGATCAGGGTATCTTATGAGGCTGCAGGCAAGTCAGTGGGCAAATGAAAGTGGAAGTTTCTGTCCCACCAGCAACTCCCAAACACCCAACATCTGCTTCCCAAATAATCACACAGAGGCTTGTGTTAATTATAAATGCTCAGCTGGTAGCTCAGGCTTATGGCTAACTAGCTCTTACACCCATAATTATTATCTATGTTTAGTCATGTGGCTTGGTACCTTTTCTCAGTATGACTGTCTCATCTTGCTTCCTCTGTGTCTAGCTGGCGACTCCTTGGCCCTTCCTCTTCCTAGAATTCTCAGTTTGGTCGCCCTACCTGTACTTCCTGCCTGGTTACTGGCCAATCAGCATTTTATTAAACCAATCTGAGTGACAAATCTTTATAGTGTACAAGAGGATTATTCCACAGCATCCCCCCACCTTTTGTCTAATTAAAAAGGAAGGTTTTAACTTTAACATAGTAAGATTATATACAACAAAAACAATTAAGTAAGAATTACACTAACACTATCTAATCTATTTGCATTTGGCAAAATTAGAGAAAATACTTAATTATCTATCTTATCTTGGTGAGTCTAAGGTTTTGTATCTAATTTACTTTCTATTATAGCTAAGGAAAACTATAATTATAACTATTTAGTCTTCAACTCCATCGGAAGCCCCAGAAGGGTGAAATGTTACCTAATGACAGGGACCTCAAGCTGCCTAAACAGTCTCCTAAAGTTCTTCTGCAATGTTGAGGCATCCAACTCTGGCCTATAGGCCTGAAATGTGAAGCAGAGAATTCTGAAGGACTGTCCTATCTTGTCTTGGTGAAGTTTGGCAGTCATCTCTCTTGTATCCTGCTGGTCCAGTTTGGACAGTAACTGTCTGCAATTGATACAAGGGCAGTTTCTTTGCTCACATGACTAGCTTTTGCCATATGGAGTTTCTTCGATGCCCATCATCCTTTTTGAAGTAATTGGTGCTGCCAGGAGCAGATGCGTTTCACTGATGAGAAAAGTCTAAGTTCTTAAAACATTTAAAATGCCATTTCTATAGGTCTTTGAAGTGTTTGAAGATTGACTATCTATCTCTGTATGACCTTGAAAACATACCTAACATGAGTATAAGTTTGCTATTATAGATGACTATTAATCTGTATTTCTTTTTTTTTTGTTTTAGCTGTGCTCAATAAAACTTTATTTATAATAACTGGTGGTCAGTTTCACCCCAATCTGTTATTATTTTAAAGTTTTTTTATAATATATATATATATATTAATTTTAAATGCTGAATGTCATTTATTTAAGAGGGGAGGAGGTCTTAAATACAGGCTTACAGCACAATGAGAGGACCCCGGAGGGCAGAAGTTTGCTACTGATGTTTTACAATCTTGCTTCTAATCTGTTAACGCCCATTATTCAGGGTACCAGGCAAGGAACTTCTCTTAATCTGTATTTCTTAAATGAGCTGCATAAACACAATACCTTAAACAAAAGTAGAAATATACATACAGTTTAACAAAATTAACTTCACATTTGAATCAATAAACCAAAATCCATACTAATATAAAATATGTAAGATTAATAGTTGTTTTTTGGATTAAAGTAGATTCAATAGTCTACCTTTTTATCCTATCATTTCTATATCCCCCCTTTTGGAAGATCCCTGAATCTACTCTCCTTTGTTTAGCTTTTTTCCTGACCATTATCCATAACAACTTATAACCAACCTCCATTAAATGATAACAAATACCCTATAACCCATTTTTGGGAATGTGTGTATAGTTTTCTAGACTACTTCCTGATGATTGGGGGCACTAGTAATCTTTGGGGGGCCCTGAGAAAATTTAGGGTAATTGTTAAGTCTTTGCTGGAATATTCCATGAGGCTGGATCATCTCAGTCAGCAGCCTGGAAGCTGTTCTGGATATTGGATCACTTGGGCCATGGTTTTCATTGGTGTCTGGTCCTCTTGCTCTGAAAATATATAAACTTTTAAAGATAACATACATATCTATATTAGTACAAGTATAGATTGTCCATTGTACACAAGTCAGCAAAGATGATTTTTTGTTTTATGTTTCAACAGGTAAAATATACATCGTATGTTTTGTAGTTCTTCTAGGTTTATTTCTTTACGTCTGTAACCAGATTTTTCAGGGGTCTTCCTCAAGCAAATCTGATTTTTCTGAACCCAGAATGAATCCACAGCCTCTCCTTTCCTGTGGAAACAAAAACATAACCTCTACCCCAAGGTAACATATCTTTTGACTTAAATTTTGAAGTCAAGATAATTTGAAAGTATATAGGTTGGATTAATCCAACAACATTTATAATCAAATGTCTCTTAGCAGCTGTTGCTCCTTCCTCAGCTGTCAAACAATTCAAGGACAACACAGTAACATAAAGTATCCAGACTCTCTGTATATTTTCCATCTTTACATAGCCTTTTAAAAATATTACTTTAATCCCTTTTTAAGAACTTTATTATTTTAAAACTATATATCTCTTTTGCATGACTGTCTATATCTTCTCTTTTCTCTCCCAAACCTATGTATATTTTTAAATACTCTGTGAACCATTTACAAGTTTTTTTATTTTAATCTGAATCTGTCTTTACTGCATATCTTTATCTTTTTCTGACCACATGATTCTTTAAATTGCTAAGCAGCATGGCTAGGACCACAGCGGCTGGCTCCACCCCATTCCTTGGCTTCCTGAGAGTATAGCTTCATGGTAGAGGTACTGGCAGGAGCCAAGTATATTGTCTTCAACTTTGGGGAGTTTCTAGGTCCATGCCACCACTGAGCAGCTTGCCACAGGCTGCTCATAAATATACAAGTGTTTGGTAGCAGGGTTTCTTAAAAGAGCTGTGGTTTTTTTTTTTTTTTTTTTTTTTTTTTTTTGCCACTAATGCTGAGTCAGGAAGCCATCTCTTAAAGGAATCGTGCCTTGGCTTGCTGCTAGAAAACAGCCTACCCAAGAAAAAATGGTTACCAAGAAGCCAAGTTTGACTCTGTTTTTGTGTGTTTAGAATCCTTTTTCAAGCTTTTGTTAGATTTTATATGGAAATGCCGGCCCCACCTTAGAATGCCATATGTAGGCAGAAGTTTCTGTCCCACCAGCAACTTCCAAATACCCAGCAGCTGCTTCTCAAATAATTAACTCAAGAGGCTTGATATTACTTATAAATGCTCGTCCAGTAAGCTCAGGCTTATTACTAACTAGCTCTTACACTTAAATTAACTTAATTAGTAATTCTTATCTATGTTTAGCCATGTGATTTGGTACCTTTTCTCAGTATGACATTCTTATCTTGCTTCCTCTGCATCTGGTTGGTGACTCCCTGACTCCACCCTTCCTCTTCCCAGAATTCTCAGTTTGGCAGCCCTGCCTATACTGGCCTGGTTACTGGCCAATCAGTGTTTTATGAAACTAATTCGAGTGACAAATCTTTACAGTGTACAAGAGGATTTTATTCCACAGCAGGCAAAAAACACTTCCGGAGTGACTGGAGGCTCAGTTCCAGTTTTATGGATATCTCCAGGACTCCTTGAATTTTCACAACATAGCAACTGTTTTCTGAGCGCAAGACTCACGGAGAGTAAGGAGGAGCCACAGTTTCCTTTTACAACCTCATCTACAAAGTCACACATTGTCATTTCTGTTCCCTTCTGTTTTTCACTGACTCGAGTCTATGCCCAGAGGACTAGGAGTCAGGCTTCACTTTTGGAGGGATGGCGTATCAAGGAGTGTGTGAGCATGTTTGAAGTCACTGTGGAGTCAGTCATGGGGAAGGGTGCAGCTGTTGGGTGCTGCGGCTGTTGTCTTGCTCTTTTGAACTCCACTCGAGACATCTGACTCATCTTTACAAAATAGAACAGAATATTTTATGGAGTTTGTCATGTAAAATCAGGGACTTGCAAATCCTTTAGCCACTACTGTCCCAGCTGGGGCTAGGTTAAGGGAAAAGAGCAGGTATTGTTCGGCCATAGTTTGGTAAGGAGGTGGACTTCAGAATGATTCTTCTCCTTTGGATCTGACTGTCACTCTGATGTGACCTTGGTGAATTAGGAAACCATTCTGACCTTCAGTCTCCTTTATCTGCATGTTGGGATTATTGGATCCCTGCAGGGTTGTCTTAGAAGAAATGGTTTATTTTGTAAAGGTGCTGGCATAGCAGCTACTGTGAAGGCCCTTGTAGAACTTTAACTATTGTTGAGCAAACAAGCAAGCCTTCTGATACCCACGCCGTATGTCAATATGTTGGATTCTTTATGTAAGCTGGGAGATTGAGGTTGGTGAGGTGTTCTCCTTTGCAAATAATAATGACTAAAACTAAGGTTGGAGCTGTTTAGAAACACCCCCTTTTTTGTCTTGTTTTCCTTTTTTTTTTTTTTGAGTGTTTTAGGGGCAATATTATACTTGCAAAAGAGTTGAGATTTTTAAGATCACGTTGGAACACTAACAAGAAGGCACAAGATATTGCAAAGTTCTAGCCTCAGACTTAGAGCAGCATCACCAGGAGAGCTTTAAAAAGAGCCGAATCTTCAGATGACCCTGAGAAGCAAACACCTTCCTTTGACATTGCTTCTCTGAAAGGGTTCATTTTCATGGATCAGAAGTTATGGAAGACACACTCCTATTCCACATTTTACCTAACCTTTGATATTTTCTTTAATTGTCATCCCTGATGCACTAATTTCTCCATGAAGTCGGGATGTTCCTTACATGTTTTGACAAGTGTTAAGGAAAGAAGACAGCCCTGTGTGGTGGAGAGGAGCATGGGGCAGACACTTGGAGCTTACTTTGCTGCTAATTGGCCATGCAGTATTTTGGGAAACCAGCTTCACCTCTCTGGGCCTTAAGTCCTCATTTGCAAATTGATAACTCTGGACTAGTTTCTCCCAGCTCTCATTCCGTGGTGATCCTATTTGGTGCATAGGGTTACCATAGCAACTTCTGGGGCTCTGTGAATGGAAGAGACCTAATAAGAAAGATTAAATATCAACTAGGCCATCCTACTCTTAGACTGTACTGTATGAAACTGAAAATTTTGAGGACTAAAAAGATGGCTTTAGCATCCACAACTCATTAACCATTCTAATCCATGCAAGGGTCTGAAATAGGAAAGAAGTCTCTTAGCTCATCTGGTATTGTCAGAGATGAAGAAACAGGGGTCTGTTTTCTGCATCTACTGTGCAAAATAATTTGCCTGACAAACACCATATCTTCGTTAAGGCTATGTATTTTCCCTAGTTTGAGGTCTACACATATCATTGTGCCTGGAATTAGAAAGGGGGAAGATTTGGTGAGATGTTATCTTCCTAGTAACACAGGCAGTAGCAGTGATTAGCTGGCAGCTGACATTTATTTAGCACTTGCTATTGCGGTGGACTGATCCAGTATTCCAATTCGTTATTTGCTTTCTTTATTTAAGGTGCTATGTTGATCATTGGTAGTGATTGTTTCTGGGGGAAATATCACTTGGAACAAAGAAGGTATTCTTCAACTTTGAGATAGAAAATTGATTGAAAATAAAATCCCATGGTGAGAGGAGAGAGAGAGAGAGAGAGAGAGAGAGAGAGAGAGAGAGAGAGAGAGAGAGAGAGAGAGAATATGAGAATAAATTGACTAAATGGATTTTATTTTGTCTCCAATAAAGCATTATTTTTTGAGACAGGTTCTCATGTAGCCCATACTGGCTTCAAACTTGCTCTATGACTGAGAATTATCTTTAATTTTTTATTATTACAATTATCATTTTTTTGTGTGCGCTCATGAATACCACAGATTTTTTTTTTTGCCTGTGCTCATGAATATCAACGTATGTGGAGATCAGAGAAAAGCTTGTAGGTCCTAGCCCTTTGACATGTGAGTTTTGAGGCTCCACCTCAGGTCATCAGGCTTGGCAACAAGCACCTTTTCCTGATGTGAGCCATCCCACCGGGCTCCCAAGGATGACCTTACACTTCTGATCTTCAACCAACTGAACTATACCTCCAGCCCGGTCACCTGACAGTCCTTTGAAAGGCTCTGCCTTTTGCTTGTCAGTTATGCTCTCCTTGCAGCCTGGGTGACCACCAAGGGGCACATGGATACTTTCCAAGACTGCTGTCAGGCAGAGGTTGATTCCTCTCCTCAGTGGTAGCTAGCGGGAGCAAAGTGTTGTGCTAAATCAGCTTAAATCTATGCTTCAGTGTTCTCTGCTCTCAGGGATCATTGGGGGTGAGAGTAGAACTCTCTCTCAAGACTGGATTCCTTATCCATCATGAAACTGATTCAATCATATTGAGTGGGCAAGTTGAGCGTTTAGTTTCTCCATGCTGAACACGGGAAAGGGGCTCCAGAGAAAGAAAGATGGGAGGTCCTTACTTAAGAATGTATAAGGAGACAGGTTTTTTTTTTTTGTTGTTTTGTTTGTTTTTTTAACGTTTAAGCAAGCAGACACATAGCTGGTACTCAGCACACAGGCTATGACAGCTGGTGCTCTGAAATGAAGTTGTTCAAAGGTTTTCTCTCTAGCAGTTTCTAAAATGACCCAGCTGAATGGCCCCTTCTGAGCATACTTCTACCTCCTCATCCTCATCTGTAGCTACCTGGTCTAGCAGAGAACCCCCTGTTTACCCCAGCAATTGCTTCCACTTGGGCTATAATAGCTCCTTTTTTTTTTCTTAAATCACATGTATACATTTGGGTTATAGTATGTTCAAGTACATATTTCCCATGATGTAGTTCAATGAGTAAGTCCTATTACCATCTCTTTTATTGGTGAGGAAGCTGTGACTTGCTAAGATGAATGTTTGTCATAGGCCAGTGGTTCTCAACCTTCCTAATGTTGTGAACCTTTAATACAGTTAGTTCCTCATGTTGTTGTGATCCCCCCCAACTAGAAAATGATGTCATGGCTACTTCATAACTGTAATTTTGTGCTCTTATGAATCATAATGTAAATATCTGATGTGCATGATATCTGACATGCACCCCCAGGTGGAGAACCGCTGCCCTAGGCTACTAATTGGCAGAACTCAAACTTAACGCTTGCCTAACCCCAGAGGCAGGATTTTAATTTCTGTTTTTCTACCCTTATCACCCCCACAATTGAACCCATTCCATTGTGCTCTTACATGAGGATGAGTGTAATAGATATTGGACAGGTGGGTTTGTGCGGCTGCTATTGCAGATTGGTACATACTCAGTGTCTTAGTGGAAGTTCATTCGGGTACAATTCTGGATCTGATCCTGACTTGAAGTTAGGATGTTCACCGGGCCACCCTCATTCTGGAGGCTTCAGGGAGGAGTCCGCCCCTTGCCCCTCTCCTCGTCTGGTCCGTTGACCTTGGCATCCTTTAGCTTGTGCTTGTATCACTCCGGTCTCTGCTTCCAACTTCACGTCACTTCTCTCTCCTGTATTTCTGTCTCCAGTTCGTCACTTGTCCTTGTATTTAGTCCTCACTATGATAATCCAGGAAGCTTGTCTCATCTCAGAGCAGGAATTATACCATCAGATACCCCACCACCTTTTTTTTTTTTTTTT
>CABHPR010137072.1:0-28331 GCA_902168415.1 Peromyscus melanophrys | reverse complement strand
TCTCTGTCTCTGTCTCTGTCTCTGTCTCTCTCTCTCTCTTCTCTCTCCCCCCCTCTCCCACCCCCATCTCTCTGTATGTGTGTGCCTGAGTAGTCATTTAGTTTTGTTCCTCTAGATTCAGAGTGGTTTCCACATTTATCTCTTGGGTTTTAGTTAATCCACACGTGGTCAAATTGTCATCCAGGAATAGCCATCACTATTCCCTCAAACTTTCCCACATCCATATCAACATATTCATTGTTCTAGTCTTGTTTATGGAACTATTTTTAGGAGAGACTGTTTCATGGCTGATTTCATGGTATTCTGGCTCTTACCATCTTTCTGACACCTCTTCCACAATATATCTGGTGCCAGTGATGCATAAGCTAGGATACAGACGCATCTGATGGATTTCAGATTTTAGGATCTCTTGAGTTTTCTATTCTCCATTGTAGTATTCTGTGAGTATCTGCCTATATGGTTTATTACTTCTTTTTTATTTCTTCATTTCTTTTTTTTTAATTAAATTTGTTTTTCATCTTGCATAGCAATCACAGTGCCCCCTGTCTCCTCTTCTCCTGTTTCTCCCCACCTCCATCCACTCCTCAGCGAGAGTAAGGCCTTCTTGGGGAGTCAACAAAGTCTGACACACCATATTGAGGCTGTACCTAGTCCATTCTCCCTGCACCAAGGCTGAGGAAGGCATCCCACCATAGGGAATGGGCTCTAAAAGCATCCAGTTCACGCACCTGGGATAAATCCTGGTCCCACTGCCAAGGGCCCCACAAACAGATCAAGTCACATAACTGTCATCCAAATTCAGAGGGCCTACTTTGTTCCCATGCAGGTTCCCCAGCTTTCAGTCCAGAGACTCCCACTAGCTCAGGTCAGCTGTCTATGTGGTTTTCCCATTCATGATCTTGACCCCTTTGCTCATATAATCCTTCTCCCTTCACTTCAGCTGGACTCTAGGACCTCGGCCCATTGCTTGGCTATGGATCTCTGCAACTACTTCCATCAGTTACTGGATGAAGGCGCTATGATGACAATTAGGGTAGTCACCAATCTGATTACAGGGGCAGACCAGTTCAGGCACCCTCTCCACTATTGCTTGGAGTCGTATCTGGGGTCATCCTTGTTGATTCCTGGAAATTTCCTTAGCATCAGGTTCTCCCTTACCCCATAATGGCTCCCTCTATCAATGAAAGGACCAAGCCATAACAGGCTGCTCAGTCTTCTCTCAGAGATCAGGCCTCAATTTCAGTTTCCTGAGACTTGAGCAAGCAGTTTCTGGGAGGACCGTGAACAAAAGACATAGTCCTTGCAGTAACTCCCTTTCTGCACGTACTGTGACTGCTCAAGGTTCAGTCAATTATTTACTGTCTGGGACCCCTCACCAACTTAGAGCTATATGCATGTGTCAATGTGAATGTGCAAGGCCAGCCAGCCTCCATGGCGGCTCAAGGACAGAGCCTGGACCACTGAGTCAGCCCCAACAGTCAGTACGTGCTAGGCCAGCCAGCCCCCATGGCAACTCAAGGATAGAGCCTGGGACTTGTCCAGGCCTGCCCCAAAAACGATAACTGTAACTTCCAACCAGTAAATTCAAAGGTTACACACCCTCACCCAATTATATGATGCAAAGGTTTGTACCACCCTGTTTCCCTTTCAAACCCCTCATCCTGAGAGCTCAGGGCCGTCCTCCTTCACCTGACTAGCCAGTGTGTTGGACACGGTCCAAGCCCGGACTTGCTTGTTTTAATAAACCCCTATGTGTTTTGCATCAGAAATCGGCTCTGTGGTGGTCGTCCTTGGGGGTCTCACAAGGCAGACACAACATCAAGATATCTCTTTCCTTGCTTTCCCTCTCTGTCCCTCCCCCAACTCAACCATCCCATTCCCTCATGTTTTCCTTCCTCTTTCTTTTCCCCTTTCCAATTTACTCGGGGAATCTTATCTATTTTCCTTTCCTAGACTGATCCATGCATGTCCCTCTTAGGGTCCTCCTTGTTACCTAGCTTCTTTGAGATTGTGGATTATAGCCTGGTTATCCTTTGCTTTACATCTAATATCCACTATAAGTAAATACACACCATGTTTGTTTTTCTGGTTCGGGGTTACCTCACTCAGGATGTTTTTTTTCTTGTTCCAGCCATTTGCCTGCAAATTTCATAATGTCGTTATTTTTTTACCACTGAGTAATACTACATTGTGTAAATGTACCACATTTTCACTATCCATTCTTTGGTTGAGGGGCATCTAGGTTGTTTTCAGGTTCTGACTGTTATGAATAATGCTGCTATGAACATAGTTGAGCAAATGTTTTTGTGGTATGATTGAGCATCTTTTGGGTATGTGTCCAAGATTAGTATTTCTGGGTCTTGAGGGAGATTGATTCCCAATTTTTTGAGTAGCCACCATACTGATTTCCAGAGTGGCTGTACAAGTTTGCACTCCCACCAGCAGTGGAAGAGTGTGCCCCTTATTCCACATCCTCTCCAGCATAAGCTGTCTGTTTTTGATCTTAGCCATTCTGACAGATGTAAGATGTATCTCAAGGTTGGTTTGATTTGCATTTCTCTGATGACTAAGGATGTTGAGCAATTCTTTAAATGTCTTTTGGCCAGTTGAGATTCTTCTTTTGAGAATTCTCTGTTTAGATCTGTACCCTATTTTTTTAAATTGGATTATTTGGTATTTTGATGTCTAGTTTCTTGAGTTTTTTTAATGTATTTTTGAGGTCAGCCTGAGACAGAACCTTTCTATAAATGGAGTTTCTTATGAGAGTCCCAGAAAACTGCAGCATTGCATCTGGGAAAAGAACAAGGCCATATTTGGTCACATACACTTGGGTCTTAACTGTGGTTTTTTGTTATTTTAACATCCTTATTTGAAGTATCTATATGAAAGAAGTACTATCTCTATTTAAGTGACCCTCACAGCAAATGTTGTTAATTGTACTGAAATTCTCCACTCTCAGAAACGTTAACAAGATTCTGGGGTAAATGGCTCTTTTCACTTCTTATGTACACTTTTTCTATCCTGATTCAGTACTTACAGTCTTTTATATGAAGAAGTAGATTCCCTGGACATTAAAGAGAGTCATTGCCCCAACAAACTGTGAATGGAAGTCTGGGAAGTAGATTTGTAATGCATAGCATTGCTGGAAAAGGATGCACTCTGGATAATCCTGACCCCAAAATGTACTGCTAATCCCACTCAGTGAGAATAAGGCTATTACCACAATTTTTGAGCCAAATTTGAAGCAAGCTTTATTAAACACTGGCTAGGAGTATAGATACTGGCCAGGTCCATTCCCAGGATTCCCGGAGAATGACCACTAATTACATTAGCCTAGTGCTTAAGGCAAAATCCACAAAGCTATGTACTTCCTGCGTTCATCCAATCAGGGGTAAGCATACATTCTGATTTACTTCTTGCCTACAAACCTCCTACCTATACCTACATCCTATGCAGTTAGTGCAACCAACCTTGATTATAGAAGTGAAAACACGTGGATTGTTATCTTAAATGAACAATAGCCCCCAGCATTTTAGGAAGTTACCTGTCCTTGGGCAAGTGGGGCTTATAGGTTAGAGGCATTTTTGTTTTAAGCACAGTAATTTAAACTTAAAACATAGCTTTAGCTCTCACAGTACGTCATCCTCAAAGAGCTATGTCTCATCCTGGGCATTCCATTTATAACAATGCAATGACTAAAAGGACCTAGGAGATTTGTCTTTCTGGGTCTGGGCTGCTTACTCAGTATATCTTTCAGTTTCATCTATTTACGCACAAATATAACTTAACTTTTCTTTACAGCTGAATGGAACTCCATTATATATGTGTACTACATTTTCATTATATAGTCATCACTTGAAGGACTCAAAGAATTCGAAGGATCAAGAATGTTAGGATCATAGGAACATACCACTGTATTAGTTATTCAGAGAATGGGGAGGCATGATGCGAGCAGGAGGCATGATGGGAGCAGCCACAGCCAAAAGCACTCTGTCTCTCTCTGTCTGTCTGCGCACGCTTTGCCTCTACCACATATGTGGAGTGCCCACAGAAGCCAGAAGAGGGCATCAGATCTACCCAAACTTGAATCTAGGCCCTCTGAACCTCTAAAAGCAGTTAGTGCTCTTAACCACTGAGCCATCTCTTCTGCAAGGCTATAATATCTCAGAGCCCACCCCCAGTGACATACTCCTCTAACAAGGCTGCACTGTCTCCTCAAATAGCACAATCAAAGGGGAACCAAGTTTTCAACTACTTGAACCTAATGGTGACATTTCTTATTCAAACTACTGCATTCCACTTCCTGGCTGTCTCCGCTGGATCATGGCTATATCATAATGCAAAATGCATTTAGTCATCTTTAAAAGTCCCAATAGTCTTTAACAATCTTTGTGTGTGTATGTTTGGATGGGGTTGGTGTTTGAGACAGGTTTTGACTTTGTAATTCTGGCTTTCCTGGAACTCTTTCTGCAGACCAGGCTGGCCTGGAACCAGGAGATCTGCCTGCTTCTGCCCCTGGGTGCTGGGATTAAAGGTGTGTGCCACCACACTCAGCCATCTTTTACAATTTTAACACTGTTTAAAATCCCAGAGTCCAAAGCCTTCCAAGTAATCTCTAACTCTCACTACCTGAAAAACAAATAACAAGATTACATACTTCCAATGCTCAGTGACACACACTATACATTCCATTCCCAAAAAGAGGAATGGGGGCATAGTGAGGAAATGATAGACAGAAAACATGAACTCCTATGGCTAACTATATGTCCAGCATCTTGGACTACAGTTTCACAAGTCTTAGATGGCTCCACCAGCCCTTCAGCTGCCTATAACACACCCAGGCTAGTTCCATTCCCTGCATGCAGCTCTCCTTAGTAGATAAATCATGGCTCTGGAATCCCCAGTATCTTGGAGTCTCCACTGTAATGAAGACTTTACCTTTACAGCTTCACGTAACAGTCTCTCAGAACCGTCTGCCCTCTACAGGCTTTCATTCAGAAACTCCCCTGCCACATACTGCCTGCCCTCGGTGGCTATCTGGGATCATAGAGGAGAATCCGCAACCCTCTTCATCTTTTATCTTTCATATGTCTAAAGCCAATACCATGAGGATGATGCTGTCGAGTCTGGCTGCCCCCTTCCACCATATTAGTAGCAGCTTCTGTATGTTGAAGCAATCTCTTTCCAGGAGCAAGTGACCCTAAGGCATTTTTATTCCATATGTTGGAAGTTTAGCTGAGAGGGGTCTTCCCCAGGGGCACCTTATTTTTCCAACAAACAGCCTGTTTCTTTGCCAAGATATCATACATGAGTGGCCTTTAGCCCATTTACTAATATTGTTCCCCTCCAGAGCCTTTTGAACCACACACCTTCCACATTACTCTCAACATAACTGTCTGCCAGACTCCTACTGGAATATTCTGTAGCATGAGTCTTAGAGAGTTCTTATTAATAAAATCAAACCTGAGCCGGCTATTGGGGTGAATACTGGAAGGTCAGAGAGACAGAATAAGCCACAGCTATCTCACCTCGCTGACTCCTCAGCTGGTCTTATTTCCTCAGACTGGATGCCCCGAGCCCTCATCCAGAATGGGTCTCAGCTGAACTGCTGCTAGAAGCCTGAAAGCTTAACCAGCCACATGCTTCTCCAGGCCAAAGGCCTCTCCAGGCCAAATGCCTCGAGTTTCTTCATGCCTTATATACCTTTCTGCTCTCTACCACCACTCCCTGGGATTAAAGGCTGGTTTACTGGGATTAAAGGCGTGTGTCACCACGCCTGGCCGTTTCCAATGTGGCCTTGAACTCACAGAGATCCAGAGGGATTTCTGTCTCTGGAATGCTAGGATTAAAGGCGTGTGCTACCACTGCCTAACCTCTATGTTTAATATTGTGGCTGTCCTGTTCTCTGACCCCAGATAAGTTTATTAAGGAACACAATATTTTGGAACACAATACCACCACAATATTCCATTAAGCTCTCCTTACAGCATTCAACTTCCTTTTTAGCTCAAAGTTACAAAGCTTCCTACATTCCTCTGAAACCAACATGGCTAGGTTCTTCATGGCAATAATCTCATGGCTTTTGGTAGCAATTTCTGTATGTTTCTTCTTTGTTGTTGTTATAAACAGCATGACCAAAAGCAACTCATGGGAAAAAAGGAGTTTATTTTGGCTAATGATTCTAGAGAGAGAGTCTATAATTGCATGGATGGCATGGCAGCAGGCAGCCAGAGCAGGAAACAGAAAGAGCCCATCTTTAGTCATACATGTGAAGTGAACTGAAAGTCGGATGAGGCTATGAACTCTCAAAGCCCACTCCTAGGTCATGGAAATGAATGAGTTTCTAATACACCACTCTGCAGAAAGGGATGCCAGCCCAGAGAAAAGTAAAAACTTGGCTGGTGTGCTTATTTGGTACAAGACAGTGGTTTTTAAAATCCCTAATCTTGGGAAATTCCTGTCCTTTCCCCCTGCAGGCCAGTGCTTTAGAGACTCACAATCTTGATGTTTTTCTAGCACAGCCCCCTTCCCAAATTCTTAGGCCTCAAAGCCTGATCTAATGAACATCCCTAGGCTTGAGACAGCCTCTCTTCCTGATTGTGGGCTTAGTCGTGTAGCAGATAGCCTGCAATTTTTCAGCTCCGAATTCTGAGACAAGCAGGTACTAGCCACCAGCCAGGGGAAAGGGGAGCCTAGTGCCTCCTGCTTATCTGTGACTCTTTGACAAGCTTTATGCACACCCCATACAGAATAGACTCAAACAATTCATTTCTGACACAGTGATGCACTTTCTCCAGCAGGGCTCTACCTCCTAAAGGCTCCAAAACTCTTCCCCCACACAATCCCAGCAGATGACAGGTTGAGGTAGGGGAATTGTGAGTTCAGGTCATCTTAGAGTACATAAAAAGAACCTATCTCAAGCCCCATCCATCTCCCCTGCAATTAACGAAAAATTAATTACATTAATTTTACAAAGCATAGAAACGTTTGATTAAATCATTTATTTGCCTGGTAGGTTGTTATGACAATAAGACTGCATGCTCATGCAGCTCTTTTATGGTAATACATAAGTGACATTATTTAAGTTTCATAGAGATGCTTCTCTTTTGACATTAGTTTAACTCAGACTATGAATCATTTAGAAAAGGGAATGAACAATGGTCTCAAATCATACACATTGATTCATAACAAAGAGATTGCTTCATGAACACATAAAGATAACTTCGCATTAAACTATGTATTAGTTAAAGTGCTCACAGCTGTGACCAAATACTCAACAAAAACCACTTAGGGAAAGAAAGATTTATTTTGGCTTACGGAGTAACACAGGACACAGTTTCTCACGACAGGGATGGCATAGCAGCATGAGTGTAAGGCAAATGGATACACGTCACCCAGTTAGGAAGCAGAGATTGGAGAGGAAGCAAGACCAGGTCCACCCCCAGTGACCCACTTTCCCAAGCAAGGCTCCACTTTATAAAGATATCACAACCTTCAAAACCAGCCACACCAACGAGGGACCAAGTGTTTGATCACATGCACCTAGGGGGAACATTTTACATTCAAACCATAACCTACCGTGTACCATGAAAATAGTGCAGTTGTTTCGTGTCAAGTTCTAGCCATTCAGTTGCTAAAGCATAAGTTCTATTCTTTGCTTCCCTTGATGTCATTTTTTTTCTACTTCTGAAATCTACTGTAATCACTTCATTATCTTCAGTTATATCTGTTCTGCCAAATTATGCTCTGAAGGCAAACTAGAAAATACAGATACAAAGATAAAGCTTATGATTTTAGTGAAAACAGGTTGTTGGTGGGCAGTGAGATGACTGAGAAATAAGTAGGTGATCTATCTGCAAATTTTATGTGCAGAGAAAGTTCTATAAACATAAGTATTTATACATTGACACCTTTGTTTATGAGAAGGCTGATAATAGCTCTATAGGGTTTTACAGAAGCAGTAATTAACAGACTGTGGCATTTTCTGTTTCCACAGATGTCTTATTACAGATGTCCTGATTTTAGGCAAACCTAAATATAGGTTCTAATTTTTTCATATAAAATGTATATCCCATTTAATGAATTTAAGATAGAACCTATATTTAGTACATTTAACTGTCAGGATTTTAAAAATTCAGGCTTAACTCCATTTAGTCAAGAGGTATGTGGATGAAAAAAAGAAATAAAAAGGATCTGACTGTTCCTAGGTAAGGTGGAGGAGGTTTATTGTAGATAAAATCGAGAGCATAGCCAGAGGCAGAGACATCTGGGAGAGTCCAAAATGAACATGACCCTGAGCCGAGCTTTGAGGAGATCAGAGAGGGGAGAGGCAAGAGCCAGGGGAATAAAGGGTAGACCAGAAAAAAGGGGGGGGGAGGCCAGGTACCAAAAATGGCTAGATTATATAGAGAGGGGCAGCTGGGAAAGGTAGCCTAGCCTCTGGGCTGGAGAAGTTTAGGGTTGGGGGCAGGGTAGGCCAGCCATACCCTTAACAGGTAGGGACTGAGCGATGCTGGGAGAAAGGCAGCCAAGTAGGCTTTGATATGTTAAATAGGCACTTGAGTTAGCCATTTCTCCTGGATTTGAGACCTAATGCTTTGTCTCTTTTTACTTATTCTTTCCCCATTACCTAATCATTAATGTGGAATCCACAGCATAGATGTAATACAATGAAGGGCACACATAAGAGTGTTTATAAATCTTTAGACTACTTTTAGAGCGGCAAAATTAGAACAGAAAACAAAATAAAAGGAAACCTTCCTTGTTACTTCTAGAATTCTATTCTGTATAAAGCATGTCTTTTAGGATAGTATAGAGATACGGTTGATTTTTTTTTAATCTTGTGACAAATGAAATCAAACAAATACATATTTCTTCCATAATACCTTTATTCGGAGGATAGGAAAGTTTTTAGAAAAACAGAATAATCCTGCTGAGTAAGATGCAAACGTTGAGAGCAATGTATGACTTACTGTAGAGCAAAGCCTCCTAACACTTGTCAGATCAGCTCTACAACCCCACAGCATCTTTAAAACATTTAGAGGATTTCTGTTTTAAGAATTGCTCTACTTTTCAAACACTGTCAGCACTTTGGCAGGTAATAGGGACTGCTGAGACTGATAAGGGTGATCTTAAGACAGGCCAGTGCCAGGGCCAAGTGATATCCACATAACCAAAGAGCTTTGAAGACATGGTAAGGCAGATTTATGAAAGCAAAGGGAAGAAGAGAGATAGGTGGGAATAAAATATTCTACAAGTTTGAAAAGAATAGCCATTCCTTATCCTGTAACAAACCTCAGAGGTACTAAGTAAAGCAAGCTTCACTTCTGCCAAGCTAACTCCTACCCACAGTCACTAACGACTAAGACTACAAGCTTTACCAAAAGCCAAAGTAAAGAAATGGACTTTCTCCAGCCTACTGAAACAGAACACTGCAGTGTTTTGGCAGGGCCGGCTTAGACTTTCACAAGGAGGCTTTCACAGTGAAAGGTGGGATGATACACAGTCAAGATTTTGCAGTCACGGCAAGTCTCTATTAGCTGAAGGGGAAATGTCTCTCTGTGTGCATAACTAAAGTCAAGAGTACAGATAGCCCTAATCTCAGGTAATCAATCGTGAGGCAAAGGACAGGAGCCTGGGGGTGATACTTCTGGAGACTGTATGCTCTTAGACTTGTCACAGGCACATCAGGAAGTAATCCTTAAGACTGATGGAGTTCCTGGACAGAATGGACAGCAGTCTTACCTAAGTTATAGGGCACAGAGAAGTTATTTGCTCTTCCTTGTGTCATGAACACAAAATGCCTACAGGATTCCTTGACTGTGATGGTTTCTGACAGCACAGGGCTCCAGTGGGCTAACCTTGGGAATTAATTATTTACTGGCTGATGTACCCAGTTTTTGAAGAGCAGAACCAATTTTCATTTGTCATGTTCTACCTTGTCTAATCCTTGATGCACAAAATGTCAGCCAAAACTGTAAAATTCCAAAACTGTAAAAGCTCAAAATGCTCACTTTCTTTTTAAAGCCAAAATAGTTGTGGTAGTTTGAATGAGAAGTGTTCTCCACAGGCTCAAGCATTTGAACACTTGGTCTTCAGTGGCTGGCAATGTTTGGGGAGTTGAGGAAGCCTTGATAGAGGAAGAACATCACTGAGGATAGTCTAGAAAGTTCATCAACTCATTGTTGTGTGATATTTTGTTTGTGTTCTAACAAATAAAGCTTGCCTGGAGATCAGAGGGCAGAGATAGCCATTAGTTAACTATAGAGGCCAGGCAGCGGTGACATACACCTTTAATCCCAGCACTTTTGAGGAGGAAGCAGGAAGATCAGGAGTTCAAGGCCACCCTGGGCTACACGAGATTGAACCACTCTAAAAGAGAAACAGAGCCAGTTGCTGGTTGGTGCACACCCTTAATCCCAGCACTAGGGAGGTGGAGATAGGAATATAAAGTGGGTGGAAACAGGATCTCATTCCCATGCAGTCTGAGGATTCATAGATGTAAGAAGTTTCTAGTGATTGCTGCTCTGCTTCTCTGATCTTTCAGTTTTCACCCTTGATAGCTGACTCCAGGTGTTTATTGTTAAGATTAATTAAGATCATGCTTCGACTCAAGCCACTTCCAGTTCACTCTCTTTCTTGATCATGTGATTTTTATAGCTGTGATTTTTCAGCATCCTGCTGTCTTGACTCTACCACCATGACAAACTCCCCTTCTGGAACCCTAAGCTCAAATAAACTCTTCCTTCTATAAGTTGCGTTTGTCAGGCGTTTAATCAAAGCAACCAAAAGGTAACTAATACAGAAATTGGTATTAAGAGATATAAGTAGTCACTATGCTAAGGACCACCTCAGCACACTGAAACTAAGATATTATCTGGCATTTCCAGAAATCAGGAGCAATAGGTAACAGCTAGATCTCCCAAAGATCCCAATTTCAACTGACAACATCTTGACGGTCCCCCTACCTCCATCTTTACACAGACAAGTAGCTTCAAATAACCTGATGTTATGAAGTTACATCTCTATGTCTGTGTCTGTAAACCCACTTTCTTTAGACCATCTCTGACTATAAAACAAGCTGTAAACAGGTGAAGGTTTAGATTCTGTGGTCTTAAAAAAAAGAATGATTTTCTAAAAGTAGGAGACCTTCCAGGAACACTAGTGCCATCTTGAGGCAGGTTAGAATAGGGACAATCTCAGTGACCCTAGACAATTTTTTTTTTACATAATTTCCTCCCTACTCCTAACTCCTTTCATGTTCCCATCAACCACTCCTCCCTTTTTCTTTCATTATTATTGTTACATGCTAATATGTTCCTAAAATTGTATTGCAATGAATTATAACACATTAATGTAATAAATAAATACATTAAATACAACAGCTGACTCCATTTAATGTTGCTTGTGTGGCTATATTTTAGGGATGACCACTCAGTATTGGATAACCAGTTAGGGGGCTCATCCATGGGAAAGATTAAGTCTCCCTCTCTCAGCATTCATTAATTGCCTAGAGCTCTTCATTTAGGGGTGGGGCCCTATTGGTGAAATTATGAAGGCCACTCCACGTAGTTAAAAGGGAGGTTTATTTTGTGGGGTAACTTACAAGTGAATGGATAGTTTACAGAGTCTGGGAAAGGCGTAGCACAGTCCGGCGGTGTTCTCTGGAGAATTTTGCTCGGTCTACCTCCAGCGTCCAGGGTCCAGAACCAAGAGAGCCAGCGCATCCGGATCTCGGGTCTTCAGGGTCCTCTCTCGGCCCACCTTGTAGGTGTGACAGTTACCGAAGCCTCAATGGGAGTTGGAGCTTCCAGATCAAAGTTGGAATGGCTACCCACTACAGGGCCCCCTGAGATTTCTTCCAACTACATTGGCATGTCAACTGGTATATGAAGTACATTGTTCAGGTCTTGTTTAGACAGTCATATTGTTGAGATGGGTGTGACTCCCATCTTGTATCTAGAAGGCACAATCTCAGAACCTATTTCCTGGTTCTGAAATATTTCTGCCCCCATTGATTCAATGTTCCCTGCACCTTCAGTATGTTAGGATTCTGCACATGTGCAGCTCAGGGTCCTGTGTCTTATGTCTTACGTCATCAGTGGGCGCTGGCGACTATGTACCCACAGTGTTGTCACGCAATCCCCGCCTTAAAAAGCCGGACGCAGACCCCCACATTCTCTGTGTTCTCTCTCTGCTGCCGCCATCTTCCTTTCTGTCCAGGCCTGGCTCTCCTCCCTCCTATCCCCTCTTTCTTTCTAATAAAGCTCTTTATAACTTTGGTAGTTGTGGCTGTGGCCTGTGACTTTTCCACCAGTAACCAGCGCCGCCACCAGTGCCGTTTATCATAACCATCACAGTATGGAGTTGTATTGTATATTTATGAATTGGGGCCGGGTGCCTCATGGTCAGTTGCTTTCTGCACTTTGATCAGTTGCGACTTTCTGTAATGGTCTCTGTCTGGGGCAGGGGGAAGCTTCTTGTATGAGAGGTGAGAGCTCCATTTATCTGTGTCTATGTAAGGGTTAATATTTAGAACACAGTTAAGAATGACACTGGTTTAAGGAAGTGGCAGTAGTGTGTTCTCCTCTAAGATCCATAACTTCACTAGCCACAAAAAGATGGTTGAGTTTCCAGCACCAGACATGATTTCCCTCCTGCTGAGTGGGCTTTGAGTCAATTAGACAGCAGTTGTTTACCTCCAAGATCTAAGTGCCACTACAGCACTGTTAGGAGTATCTTCCCATGCTGGTTCATGAGGTGTCACAGCTAGGTAAATGTATAGATGGCTTTCCTTCATTCACAAGGCTTGGGGATCTATGTGGAAGAAGAAATGGAAGGATTGTAAGAGCCAGAGCTGATGGATGACTCCAGGGAAACTGTCCTTCAGACACAACAGGAATTATGCACATATGAACTCACAGAGACTGTGGCAGCATGCAGAAGGCCTGCACAGGTTCAAGACAGATGAGGTTCCAGCACTGAAAAGAGGAAGTGGACATGAGGTCACCTGCAATTAATAGTCACTGTCAAAGAGGAGAAAAGGTCAGTTTTCTCCAATGGAGTGTCACTAGGTATATCAACCACACTCCAGAAAAGGCCCCATGCTTAGAAGTAGGTGGGCAACACAAAAGGAACCCAATGGTATTTTTGTGGACTTTTTGTTTCATTTTGTTTTGTCTTGGAATTTTTGTATGTGTGTCTTAATGGTCTTTTACTTGTTTTTACTTTCATTTTTGTGGGGCTTTTTAAAAAATGCTTTTGTTTTTATTTCTTGCTTCTGTTTCTTTTTTATTTTTATTTTGAAAGAAAGAGAGAGAAACATAAAGTTGGGCAGGAAGAGAGGTGGAGAGAATCCAGTAGAAGTCAGGGGGGCATGATCAAAATATATTGTATGAAAAAAAATTTAAATTAAAAAAAAGCCAGAAACCTAGATGGAACTACAAAAAGATGCTCCAACTGTTTTAACGTGTCAGAAACTACTTCTTTGGAAGAAGAGGCTACCAAGATAACTCTGGAGCAGCCATTGGGGGTTTAGTCTCCATCTGCTTAGGTCAAGCTATCATAGAAGTCAAACGATATTACTGGATGGCAGAGGAATAAATAACTTGATACCAGCCTACTCCCCTGGACAAGCCTCAGGTTGTCACAAAAAGTTATAATGTTTTAATCTTGTCCCATTTGTACCCTTGGACCAGGAAGCTGAATATTCTTGTGAATATCTCTCAAAGTTACGTTAGCAGTACTGACATAATAGATCAACACCTATCCATCTGAAGGAAGAATAGTACGCTGATGGCAGGATATGTCTCTAGAGAGTATGGCTGAGCCCCAGGCACTATCACTTGAGACATCTGACAAAGGGCTGAAATAATCCCCCCCGACTGGAATGTTTACCCTGGGAAAAAGGAAACAGATTAACAAATAATACATACACATGCATATATATTATACATATATAGTGTCCAAATATGCCTTTATGGCATTACACACCTAAGCAAACATATGAAAGAAAAAGGGGCTGATGAGCACTCCTCTAGGAAATCTATATTCTATAGCTGCTAGAGGCTGCTAATCATCTAGAAAAGGTGATAGCAATATGCTGTAGATAGACATCCACCCACAAAAGGACCACAGTTCAATCTGTGAGTGAAGGAAAAAGGCTAACAGCTGAAACTTGAGGCATCGAGGACCCTTTAGCTCCATCCCTGTTTTCCTTCATTGAGGCACTGGAAAATCCGAGGGATATCCCACAAGAAGAATCTGTTATGAAAGGGGGACAGAAAGGGGGACAGAAAGGGGGACACTGGTGGCTAAAGGAGGAAAACTAATTCTACTAAAATCAGGACAGAGGAAAGCAATCCAAACCCCATTCAACTCTTTCTGCATGAGTCATAATGTCACTAGGACTATGGCTCCTTGTCTTTTTACAACCATCAAACAGGTGTGTCAGGCATGTCTCCTTTATGAGGTTAACAGCTAGAACCAAGAATACAATCGCTGAAGTCCCAATCAAAGAAGGGGATGGCCTACATATAACTTTGTCTATATGCTTCCCTGTTAAGGAGGCAAACAATTCTTAGTGTTTATTCACACCTCTAGTGGGTAGACTGAAGCCTTTCCCACTTTCCCTGAATTGAGGTGGTTAAACTCCTCATATAAATTACTCCCTGATGTGGTGATAATGGACCATCTTTTACCTCTCAGTTTGCTCAAAAGACTGTGAATGCCATGGGCAAAGGTATTATCTACACTCTGCCTGGAGATCTCGGTCCTCTGAAAAGATAGAAAGGATCAATCAGACTTCAAAAAGTACATGGCTATGTAGTCTAGGAATCCTTGGGAAAATGGCTCTTCCTGTTACTAGGTGCTTGGGTGAGGAGTTGCCATCTAGGGGTACTACCAAGTTTGTTCTGTGGGACAACGAATTGTACATCCTGGCAGATCAAAAGGGCCACAGATGTGAGAAGGCAGCCACCACCCAAGAGTAACATATTCTGGGGCTGCCACCAGTGTGAAAGTAACAGTTACAGATTAACATAGGAATGGAGAAGCACCAGCCCAAAGATAAAAAATAATGAAAGTAACAAAAACTATGAACTTTATTAGAACAGATAAACAATTTCCATCAATGGAATGAGATTGGCCCCAGAGTTGAGAGTCAGCCTAGGGGCTTTGAGTCAGACAATTTATAAGCTAGCAAGGCCCCCCACCACCACTTTCAGGCTTTCCCTCCTCTTCTCCCTGATTTGACCTGCCCTCAGTATCTTCTCTGCCAGCTGTTAGCAGTTTGTAATGCTTGCAATGTTCTCTGGAGACTGGGGAGTGGGTAGGTGAGGGACAACCAGTGGGTTAAGGAGCAGCCCTTCTTAAAGGGTCAGTACCTGTTTTCCTGATTGGTCCAAGTTCCCCAGACCTTCCTTCATCCCAAGTACCAATAGTTTTGAGGAAGATCACAAATACTCTTGTCTTAGTTAGGGTTTCTATTGCTGTGAAGAGACACCATGACCACGGCACCTCTTATAAAGGAAAACATTTCATTGGGTGGCTCATTTACAGTTCAGAGGTTCAGTCCATTATCATCATGGTGGGGAGCATGGTGGCATGCAGGAAGACCTAGTGCTGGAGCTGAGAGAGATACATCTTGCAGGCAACAGGAAGTGGTCTCAGTATAAC
This sequence comes from Peromyscus melanophrys, assembly GCA_902168415.1. Taxonomy (NCBI): domain Eukaryota; kingdom Metazoa; phylum Chordata; class Mammalia; order Rodentia; family Cricetidae; genus Peromyscus; species Peromyscus melanophrys. The sequence goes on along the minus strand of CABHPR010137072.1, from coordinate 12,656 downwards.
ACTGAGGGAAGCTTGAGCAAAAGAGACTCAAAGCCTGCCCCTTCAGTGACACACTTCCTCCAACAATACTACAAAGACTCCAACAAAGCTACACCTCCTAATAATGCCACTCCCTTTAGGGGCTATTTTCTTTTAAACCATCACAACTCTATAGGGTAAAGTGAAGATATACTATTGAATATTGCATGGGAGATTGCATCTTTATAGGTTATTAGCTACCCATGTACCCATCCTTGACTTTGGTAAGTTACAAAAATCCATCCAGGAGTACAGGACCTAAGCAATTCTGGCTCCAGATCCTAACTTACTATCTTTGAAGGACAAATCAGGGGAACAAGTCTCAATAATATCCTAGAAAGAGGGGCTAGGGAAATGACTTAGTGGTTAAGAACACTTGCTGTTCTTGCAGAGGTCTTAAGTTCAGTTCCCAGCACCCACATGGAGTATCACAATTATCTTAAACTCCAGTTTAGGGAACATGACACCCTCTTCTGGCTGCTGCAGGTACCAGATATGTACACGGTATACATACATACAAGCAGGCAAACACTCAGACACATAAAATAAAAAAATGAAATAAATTTTAAAAAACTGGAAAGAAAGCTTTCTATTGAAAAATTAACAACTAAATAGAAGGGATAATACACTGGTATGCTGTGTTGCTTGATACTATCCTTGCGGAGGGATGAACAAATATTGACTCACTCGAGATAGGGGCTGACAATAAACCAAAGTAATATTACCAAGTCCAACTTGTTGAACCAATGAGTTTATTGGGGTTACTTTTAGGAATATGGATAAGGGGTTAGTTAGAGGAACATGGGTGACACAAAGGCAGCTTATTCAACAGAAGCCCAACTCAGAGTGGGTGAGGACACAAGGAAACTGGAATCCTGAAGCTTTCTATACGATATGTATTCAGGTCAAAATGCAGACTGAAAATCCTCCTTTCCTTAGCAATCCTTACTACTTATATAACCATGGGGAGGAGAAGATCTCTTGAATCTGGGAAGTTTCAGGGACTTCCTAAAACTTGTAAATTGTTTATTTCCTGAGTCTGAATGAATTTCCTTCAGGATGGAGTGTTTCAATGCAGTGGAAATTGCTGCACAACTCCTGGCCACTCCACCACAGCCTTAAAATTTACAAGGATGGATAATTGGATTTGCATTGGGTCAAGCCTGCCTCTCTAGGAGCTCCTGTGTCAGAAAAGTCCAGTACAGAAAAATAAAATGTACTTTGAAGCAGTTCCAAATTTCCAAATTTCCTCTTCTGAAGATACCCTAACCAAACAGATGAGGAATGATTGATCAGACACTTAGAGAGACAATTTTGATTCTGGGTCATACTTCTCTGAGAATACTTCTTATACTGGATAAGAGCTTGATTACTTATTTTAGGGTAAATTCACCCTTACACATTCAAGAGCTAACCTTAGCTGAACTTTCCTCCTGCTTTTCAACATCATAAATCCCTAAAAAAAATCTTTTTTTTGACTCTTTGATTATTTAACACAGTACTACTATTCTCCCTCATGTCACAAATGTTTAAAAAAAAAAACCCCAATGCTTATGGCCTAGTGAAGTCAAACCACTTCTCTTTTAAATCTCACCCATCCTTGCTGCCTATATTTCTCCACTTGAGGCTGAGGTTATATACAACCACCACTAGCTCAAGAGTGGTCTTTAGGAAACACTTACTTCAAAGCAAACCTGCAGGGCCAGTCTCCCCAGTCCTCTTCTGAATGGTGACTATTGGTCCAGTAATAAAAGCTTCAGTGTATACATAAAGAATGGTGGTGCTAGACCATGAGTGGGAAACTTAAATGCTTATTTTTGTGTATTTCCTGTGGGAAATACAAAAGCTACTTATTTATTAAGGTGTGACTAACCTTAAAGATATCCATAAGAATCCTATTCAAAACTACCTTTATTCCCTGTTGACTTTCACACCTACCTCCTCTAACTACTCTTCGGAATGAGAATAGTTTTTACTCTTGCTAGGCAACACCCACCTCCAGGTGAACTCAAGCCCCTTACCTACAAAAATCCACTAAGGGGAGTTGCTCTCCCCTTACTCATTCCAGTTATGTATCTTTGTAGCTCTTGTGAGATCCATAAAAATTTTAAAATCGACATTTTTTGTATTTGCAAAGACTAGGTAACGAACCTAACCATCAAACCAAAAGATTTCCCTCTTTGAGAGAGGCCCATTTGGTGATTCAGAGATTAACTTTACAAGGTAAGCCTTGGGATTACAACCCTGTCATCTACTGAGATACAGATTTAGGAATTTATCAGGGTTCCTGGCTTTATGCTGACCTCAGCCTTCTGCTCTTTATTTTTCTTATCTATAAGCAAAACTACCAGATTCTCAAGGACCCTGTTGGATTTGGGGGTGAAAGGCCTATCTAATAGTACCTTCTTTCTGGAGAGGAGCTTGATATTTCTGATATGGGATATTAGGCATCTTCACTGTCAGGGAGAATGCTGCCTTATTTTTTCCTATATATAAAAATGTGTTTTGTGACTTGCAAGTAAGCATCTGATGGTGCCTCTTGGTAAAGCCATGAGTGGATCATTTGGGGCTGGTAGTCTAGCCTGGAGGAGGCTCACTGGGAATCTAATAGCAGCTATCAACAGAGACCACTGAGGCTGTTAGGGAAACAGCTCTGGGCCTTGCCAACTCTAAGATCAATGTCATTTCAGCTGAACTGGTCAAATCAATTCCAGTGAGGAACTTCAAAACAGAAGGGCCATCCGGGCAGGGGTGGCGCACACTTTAATCTCAGCACTTGCGAGACAGAGGCAGGCGGATCCCAGTGAATTCGAGGCCAGCCTGGCCTACAAAGTGAGTTCAGGACAGCCAGGGCTACACAGAGAAACCCTGTCTTGAAAATAAATAAATAACCCCCCTCCCAACAGACAAACAAAAAACAAACAAAACAAAAGGGCTTTAGACTTATTTATTAATTGGCAAGGGGGAGCCTGCATATAATTTCAAGAAAACTGCTGTTTTTATGTTGGAATGGGGAGAAGTCCAACAAAATGTCCAAAATACCCTTCAGAGAGCTAATAAGACACCAACCTTGGGTAACACCCTCTGGACACTATGTTGGAAAACATGGATCTTGGTACTTTTTTTCTCTGTTGATACTTTTCTGTTCTTAGTTCCTCTTGACTTCAGCCTCCCTCATCTCGATAAGCATATAAAGTTAATTTCTTCTAGGATTCAACAGCTCCAAACGGAGCCACAAAGCTTCAGGTCAGTTCCATAAAGAGACCCAGAGATCTGGAGGACTCAACTGGATCAACCAGACCAGCTGCCTGATCAGCTTAGCCCCTCCCAAGGGAATTAAAGGCAGTCAGTGGTGCACGCCTTTAATCCTGGCACTCTGGAGGCAGAGCCAGGCTGATATCTATGAGTTCAAGGCCAGCCTGGTCTACAGAGTGAGATCCAGGACAGGCGCCAAACCAAAAGAAAAAAAAAAAGGCATCTAATTCTTCCCTACATTGAATTTTTGAAAAACTACTTTCTTGTAAGAAGTCCAACTTGAGCCAGCATTTGGCAAAAGGACAGTGAGGGCAAGTCTGTTCTTGAAACAACCTGTTAGGTACAACGGGGCATATACACACTTAAAATTATGGAATGAATGGCCTGCATACAGGCACGTCCTCCAGAGTTACAGTAACAGCCCACATGTTAATCAAGGGAAGGACCCATCCAGTTTTCACCTTTGGAAATCAGCATCTCTCCCTGTCTAAAGTCGTGTGAAAGAAGCTCCCAAAGAGTGCAAGCTCGGGAGGCAGCCTGCCCAAGCACTGTTCTCCCCCTCAGTGTGCCCACTTTTCCTGTTTCTTTCTTTTCTAGACAAACCCTTTTCACTAGCAGCTGATTGTTGATGTTTTCTCAAATCTTTGATAAAGTTACCTAGAACCTGTAACTCCAGCTGATCATGAGATCTCTACAGTACTAATCTCCTTTTGCTTCTTTTTTTGCCATCACACATTTATGGAAGTCAGAGGACAATGTATAGAAATCGGTTCTCCCCTTCCACAATGTGAGATCCAGGAAAACCCAGGTTAGCAGGCATGGCAGCAAGTGCCTGTACTGCTAAGCTATTTCGCAGGTCCTTATCTTTGCTGGTGTTTCTGGTCAAAGAGGGTGTTATTTGTCTTTAGCCAAAAGTTTAAGATAGGAAAAGAGGCTGTATTAGTTAGGGTTTCTATTGCTGTGATGAAACACCATGACCAAAATTAACTTGATGATTTATTTGGCTTACATTTCATGATCACAATACATCATTGAGGGCAGGAACTCAAGGCAGGTCCGGAACTTGGAACCAGAAACTCCAATGGAGGAATGCTGCTTACCGGCTTGCTCTTCATGGCTTGCTTTCTTATACCATCCAGGACCACCTGCCTAGGGATAGCACCTCCCACAATGGGCTGGGGCCCCCCATAACAATCACTAATCAAAAAGATGTACCACAGGCTTACCTATAGGCTCTGTTATGGTATGGGGTCATTTTCTCAATTGAGGTTCCCTTCTCTCAGATGACTCCAGCTTATGTCAAGTTGACAAAAAGCTAGCAAGCCCAGAGGCAGAAACGGCATGAAAACAGATGTAAGGGCTCTTCCTCTTATTCCTGTCAGCCTATTAGACATCTATAGGCCAATTCAAGAGGTAGTTTTCTTCAGCAAAACCTTCAAGGCCTTGAAGAGGAATCTAGACAACTGTGATTGCAACCCACACAACAAAGAGTCTTCTGCAACAAAGTAAGCAGGGATAAACAATGTATGTGCCACATGTGCAGCCTCAAAGAAAATGACTCAATTCTAACTTAACTAAGAACATGTGAAGCTAGAGAGCTTGTTTAGGTTTTTCTTGGTAATGCATCCTCTTCTGCTCAGCTCATTGGAACACTCATCATATCTTACGAAATGAAATGTTTTCTGGTTCTAGAATTGAAAAGTCCAGTTAAGACCCTTCAATAAAATTACCACAATTTTTTCCTTTGATGGAATGCAGAACGTTTAAGCGGCATTTCATCCAGCAGAGAAAAGCAAGAAAAGAGTTGAACTTCAACTTAGACAACAGTCGAGTGAATCTTATGAATATAATGTCAAGGAAAGACGCATAACCAAAGGTAAAAACTAAAAACAGATAAAATGTACCCATGGTCTTCATTTAGATGATGGCCACTCTTGGGGTATATCACAGAAAAGGCTTCTGAGGTGCTGGCTAAGTTCTGTTTCTTCATCTAGGCTTATAGAGTATGTAACCTTTGTAATAAGTTATGAAAAGGGAAAAATCAAACAAAGACAAAAAAAGCCCCAAACCAAACTTTTCTCCTACTGTCCCTGCAAAGGTGCTACACAGCCCAACTTCCTGGAACTCATCTTCCTATGCCTTGGCCTTCCGTGCTAGGACTGCAGGCGTAGGATGCCACTTAGCTTGGCTTGCTAAATTCTCCCTACATTTCTGACAGTAAAATTTCAGGTTTCACATACCCAGCACTTCTCCATTTCTTTACAAACACCAAATGAGTATCCAACAGTGTAATTGTGATTCTAACTGCACAGAGTCAGCACAGCCCCCACAGAATCCGACATAAGGCCTCCAAGACTACCCCTCACTTAAGTCCAAGTTGACACATGTACTTTTGAACCAACTGGCTATAGATGAGAGGTTCCCATGATCCCTTCCTCAGGTTCTCTGATTTGTTAAAATGGTGCACATGGCCCAGCAAACATAGACTTTTAAATTTATGATGAAGGATATTACTAAGGATAGATAGGAATAGATGGGTAAAGAGACACACAGAACAAGGTACAGGAAGAGTATGGAGTTTCCATGCCTTTCTAGGTATACCAACTCCCAGCATGTCCATATGTTCCCCAACCCCCAAACTCTGAACCCCATCATTTTGGGTTTTTATTAAGTTTCTATTTTGTTGGAAAGACTGGTTGGGTCATCAGGATGTGGGATTAACCTCTACCTCTCCCTGGAGGTCATGAAGTAGAGCCAAAAGTTGTGCCTAGTCACATGATTGGTTCCTCAGGCAATCTCCATTCCGCTGCCCTGAAACCATCCAGGCATTTCCAGCCATCAGTCATCTCTTTAGCAGGCAAGAAGAAACTGTCCCTTATTCCAAAGATTTCAAAGGGCTTAGAAATTCTTGTGTTAGGAACCTGGGAACAAAACCAAATCCTGTAACAAAAGATTCTCTTTTCAGCCTCTCCCTCCCCTCACTCATTTCACTAGGAAATGGCAAAAGCATTAGAATCCAATTCTTGAACTTCAGGCAGTGACCAAATATGTATTTCTTACTATATTAAAGTCATTATCAGTTCTCTTGTGGCACATGTACTTCTGTGTCTATATGACATGTGTAGGTAAAATTTACCTAGTAAAGAATCTCTGCCATTTTCATTTTTTACTTAAAAATTTTATCTTGGGCTGGAGAGATGGCTCAGAGGTTAAGAGCACCGACTGCTCTTCCAGAGGTCCTGAGTTGGATTCCCAGCACCCACATGGTGGCTCACAACCATCTGTAATGAGATCTGGCACCCTCTTCTGTATACATAATAAATAAATAAACCTTTAAAAATTTTTTTATCTTATTCTGTGTCTTGTGTGTGTGTTCACGAATGTGTACACATGCCAAGCCACATATGGAGATCTGAAGACAATCAACCTATGGGAGTAGTTCTTTCCTTCCATCATGGGTTCTGAAAATCCAAGTCAGGCCATTAGGCTCGGACGACAAGCATTTTTACCCAGAAAGCCATCTCATCTGCCCCCTCCCTGCTCTAAAAAAATTTTTTTTTTTTTTTTGGTTTTTCGAGACAGGGTTTCTCTGTGTAGCTTTGCGCCTTTCCTGGGACTCACTTGGTAGCCCAGGCTGGCCTCGAACTCACAGAGATCCACCTGGCTCTGCCTCCCGAGTGCTGGGATTAAAGGCGTGTGCCACCACCGCCCGGCTGCTCTAAAATTTTTAAGAGTGACTAAATTTCTGAAGGGCTTTAATGTTTCTATTCAGATAAATATCTGAAGAAGAAGTGACTCGCTTTTGAATATTTAACCCGGCTTTGATCTGTCACGTCACAGTTTCTAGTCAGTGTTTAAAGGCTAATACCAAAAGAAAAATTCTCAGGAATAGGCTGAGGAAAAAAGCTGCATGTGTTTCTTGTAAGAGGGCTATGACCTCCTGGCTCCCATTTTCTTTTCTTGAAGCTGTTATGATCCTTGAGTAAAAGGCCAGTTAAATCATCAGGAGACTCAAGAGATCCTTTTCTTTCCCCTCAGAGAAAAGCAGCCAGGACACAGAAGGACCCATGTTTCAGGGTAACAAAATAAAAAGAGCTCAGGAGATGTCAGGGGATTGCTAACAGGCTACCAGAACAATAGGTCTATCAGAGGGTTGGCCAAAGCCTCCTGAACCACCCATTGCTAATTCATCCATGCAGATGCATTACTATAATGGGAAAAATAAAAAGGAGCCAGCTGTGAACTACTTGGGGGAAATGAATCAGCCTTGAAAATAATTAGCTCACACACAAGATGCCATTTCTAGAAGCTCCCAAAGCTCTTTTTTAGATCCCAGGTTCCACCTCTCCCCAAACCTCCACTATCCAAATCAGTTTGTTTTGTTTTGTTTTTATCTTTTTTCTTTTCCTTATTGCAGTGTCCTGGTTGGGGCTCTGAGCCCGACCCCCAGGGGGCAGGCAGTCTGCATGGAAATCTGGCTTGCTTGTGGGAAGAAACCTATTAAATGAGCCTTTCCAGCATGTACCCTTTGTTTTTCATTTGTTTCTGTTTAACTTATTTCTCCCAGTCCATGATCATTCTCTTTTGTTAGCAGTAACCCCCACCTCCCTGTTTGAATTTGCAATCTCCTATCCATGCTGCCCAAGTAGAGAGAGCACTGAAACTGGAAATTTTCTCTTAAATGTAATGCCAAGGCTATCAGACTGCTTGCATTGTCTATTTATCTCACTTACTGAGAATTGTTGTGTCTCACTGTGGAGGTTTAAATGTGTTTGCTATAGAATACAGTTTTAGCTCCCCCTGGACTTGGAATGTGATGTGCAATGTGTATGCTGAATTACAAACGACAATCCAAAATTTTCACTTCCAAAGCATACCTGGGACTGTGAAGCTGTAATCAACAATTCTTCCTCAAGAGTAGAGATGAATTTGTTTGACTGCTGGAGGGATCTGGTTAAATTTAAACAATATTCTGAAGGTATAATGAGGTATCCCAGAGGACTATAGGGGAGAAGTAGGAAAACTGGTGGTTTAGAGACTAGTACAACGACAGTCATACTGTAGCAGGACACTGTGCCATCATTCAAACAATAAAGTCATACAGACACTCAAAACTAGTTGGGACCAAAATGGCCAATGGAAGCGACCTCTAACTGACCTTTGCTTCATTATAATGGCATCTCTGTCTATATTTTTAGACTTGGCAAATGGCCTTTTCTCTTCACTCATCTGATGTCAGGCCACTTCCAAAAATCCTATCTAAAGACAGAAATGTGGTGCAAATCTTACTTCCACTCTTGATATCCCCACATCTTCTACTCCATCCCCACTCCCACCATAACTCCTGAACAACCCTTCCCTCCATGAAAGTTTTCTCATAAAACAAGATATCCAAAATCTCAACTATGTCTTTCTTTTTTTAAATGTATGTCTGTGAGTGCTTTGTCTGCATGTATGTCTGGGTAATACTTGCATGCCTGGTGCCTGAGGAGGCCAGAAGACAGTGTCAGGACCCCTGGAACTATAGTTAATACAGGGAGTTGTGAGTTGCCATGTGGGTGCTGGGGATTGAACCCAGGCCATCAGGAGAAGCAGCCAGTGCTCTTAACAGTTGAGCCATCTCTCCAGGTCCCAGCTATGCCTTTCTTAAGGAGCCCATAGTCACTCATGAGTGTGCACTTTGCCCTTGAACAAATTCCCTCCCAGTTCCTTACTTTGCTCCATTTCTGAATTCTGGTGATGACAAGAATCTGAAAATTGTGGACCAAGATCTCAGTCTCCTCTATCTGAAACCTCTCCAACCTTCACCCACTGGTAAAAGTCATAAAAGTTAAACATGGATGTTTTCATCCAAAAGACTGACCTAGAGATAAGAACCAGCATTTGGAGTTCAAACTTAGTAATAAATTTCTAGTTGCCTACAGACCTCTTACCTTTACACATCACATGATATAGACAAAGAGATAGATGGGGAATGCAACGGAACATATTAGAAAAGAAATGATATAGGAATATTGGGGTGTCTTTGAGACAGCAAAACCTTCCTTGGGGAGCTGGGGTCCTGGAAAACTTGACAGCATCAAAACCACCCAAGGCAATGGCTTTTGGATTCTTGACTCTTGAATTTGAAGAATAAGATTCACAGAGCCCAGAGGGTGAGTTTTAGAAGAAAGTTTATTATATGTTAATAGTTAGGAGCTTAAAAGGAAAGAAGGAAGTGAAGGGGACAGCAGAGTTCCAGTACAAAAGAGAGGGGGGTCTCAGCAAATAGGGTACTATCAAGCTGCTAGTCTGGGGGCTTTTTAAAGGACTTATGGCAGCAACTGGGATGAGGTATGGTCCACCCAGTTGGCCTAAAGGTGTCCAGGTGTCTCCTCTCAGTGTCAGTCACTGGTCACAGTAGCCTTACTTAAGAGATAACAAAGAAATGGACAACAGAACTCTTTCCTGGCATTGCAGCCACCAGCAAGGACATTCTTGGAACCTGCTTTGGGTCCCTTCCTGACCTGGGCAGTATTTAAGTCCTTTTCTCATCGGAAGCATAATAGAATCCCACTGGATTTGGAGGAAAAGAAAAGAGTAAAGATACATGCCATGGCATGAATTCCTTCAGTGCTGGGATCAAACCCAGAGCTTTTCTACTACTGAGCTACTCCCTCAGCTCTTTATGGCAAACTTCTGGTATGCCAATATTGATGTTTCCAAAACCAGTGATAAGAAGCCAGCTTTAGGAGCGAGAGAGATGGCTCAGAGATACATAAGAATACATACAGTTCTTGAAGAGTTTGATTCTCAGCATCCACCTCAGGCAGCTCACAACTGCCTGTAACTCCCACATCAGGGCATTCAACACTTTTGGACTCCACGGGCACCTGCACTCCAGTGCATGCAGGAGTTGTACCCCTCCCCGGACAAACACACAGTTAAAAATAATTTTTTTTGAATAAATCTTTTCAAAAAGGAAAGAAACTGTTTTCAGAGTACATTTGATATACTTCTCTCAAATGATTGAAAATTTTAGAATAATGGTCTGGATGGAGCCTAACTGTCTGTGGGGGCCCACAGAGGCTCCCTAGTAAGGCCTTACTCAAGGTCAGAAAATCTGAGCTTGCTTTACCCAGCAGGGCTGTATAATAGGATGATTTGGCCAAGGGTGTGGTTACCAGGTGTTTTGAAGGGTCTACACTTGGCTGTACATAGTGCTTTGATCTTGAAAGGGGGAGGTCTTTTGCCTCTCCCCTTGGTAGTGTATAAAAAGCCAATTAGAATAAATCTTGAGGCAACTGGGTATTGACCTAGGGCCCTCTCGAAGCTATCCTGTGCTATCTCTCTGCCCATATTTCTGTCTAATACTTTCTCATTCCTCTCTCTTCCCACCAAGAACCCTTTGACAGGTCAGAGCTGGACTCCCACAACTGCCTGCCACTAAAAGTCCTCTGTACACAACAATAACAATAATAATAGATATGTCATGCTTGTAAGCCCAGTAAGTTCAAAGCCAGTCTGGCTACATAGCAAAATAAGGGAGAAGGACATAAGGAGGCTTTCTAAAGCAAGAACTCATGTGTTAATTTACTTGAACTTTCAAGACTGTGAGCTTCAAGCTTAGGTGCACAGAGTATGGTGCACAGAGAAGATATGGTAATTAAATCAAATTTCATACCATTCATTTTCTATGTTAATTGCATATTGGAAAAATAACAACTGCGTCTTTCTTATCTTTAGAGAGTTGAGGTTGCTGAGGGCTCCTTGTATTGTGAATTCTTAAAGACACCAGATGAGTCTACTATGTGGTGAGGATTAGAAATTCTGCTTTTGAAACCTCTTAATTACTGCTTGCTTTCTCTATATTTTTCAACAAAAGTATATGAAAGCTTCCTCCAGGCTGTCTAGCTTTCACAATTCCAGAAGGTGCCATGTAGCCTGCTAGGGACAAGAGGGACCAGTGGTTTTACCCAACTGTGAATCCTATGAATTATACCAAACTACCAGGAAAGATGTGCCAACGGAGGCAATAGTGGCATGACTATAATGGAAGCAACCCTGGTTTGAGGCCCACTCCACAGGAGGGATTCCATGCCTGCTACTGTAAACCCAATCAAAAATTCACAGCTAGAGCAATCATCCAAGGGGAGAGCTTACCACTGTTATTTTCCTAGATTGACATGGTTTCAACTGCCTTGTAAAGTTTTTTTAAAAATAATTATTTAGCTTATGTGTATGGATGTTTTGCTTGCATGCCACATGTCCTTGCCTGTATGCCACATGTGTGCAGTACCCTCTGAGGCCATAAGAGGACAACAGATCCCTCCGGACTGGAGTTACAGAGAGTTGTGAGGCATGATGAGGGTGGTATGAATTGAACCCCATTTGTAGTGAGCTGAATCATGTATCCTTGCCTAACTCTTGGAGCATATGAATGTGACATCATTTAGAAACTCAATCTTTCTTTTGCAAATGTAAGTAAGGCTCTCAGGATAACACCCTTGATTTAGGTTTACCTTTACCAAATTGCTGGTAAGAAAAGACAGGCCTTTTGAGAAATCGAAGGATGGGGAAGCCACATGAGATGAAGACTGTAGTCAGAAGTTTTTCTGTGTCCTATCTGGTCCATGGTTGGGACAAATCTCTCACCCACAGCCTTTTATAAAATAATCACACAGAGGCTTAATATTATTTGTAACTGCTTGGCCATTTGCTCAGGCTTATTACTGACTAGCTCTTACACTTAAATTAACCCATAATTCTTATCTATGGTTAGCCATGTGGCTTGGTACCTTTTTTCAGTTCTGCCTTTACATCTTGCTTCCTTCCTCTGTGTCTGGCTGGTGACTCCGGGCTCAGCATTCCTCTTCCCAGAATTATTCTTGTCTGCTTATCCTGCCTGTACTTCCTGCCTGGCTACTGGCCAATCAGCATTCTGTTTATCAACCAATCAAAGCAACACACATTCACAGTATACAGAGTGACATTCCACAGCAGAAGACTGCAGTGATGCCTCTGTACTCCAAGCAACAACAAGGAATGCCAACAGTTAGCAGAAGCTGGAAAAAGCCTCAAGCCCTTCATGGGAACATAGGTCTGCTGTAACCTTGAGTTTGGACTTCTAGCTCTCAGAATTTTGAGAAGATAGATTTCTGTTGTGAGTCATTGTACTTGTGGTAATTTGTTATGGCTGCCTTGAGGACCTAATGCAATATCCCATTTTACAAAGAGTTATAAGTAGTGGGCTAGTGTGGAGCTCACTGGGGAATTCTTGTCTAGCTTGTGAGGGTCTGTGGGCTTGAACTCCAGCACTATATTGGTGTGTTATTTAAAATTAACATATGACATAGATGTTCCAATGCTGCTGTCAACAGAAAGTACAAAACTGTGCTCTTGAG
>CABHPR010137071.1:27209-60287 GCA_902168415.1 Peromyscus melanophrys | reverse complement strand
TTTTTTTTTTTTTCAAAAGCCCACACCAGCCTAGTCTCTTTCTCTGCGTGCTACCTGTGGATCAGGATGTAAAGCTCACAGCTAGCACTCTAGCACCATGTCTGCTTGCTGCCATGCTCCCTGCCATGGGGATAATGGTCTAATCCTCTAAAACTGTAAGTAAACCCTCCAATTAAGTGCTTTCTTTTATAAGAGTTTCCTTGGTCATGATGTCTCTTCTCAGCAATAAAACAGTGACTTAGACAAGGAGAAATCTTAAAAAAAGAAAACATATACATAGTAGAGAAACGTAACAAAGCTAAAAACAGATTCCCCAAGATGGACTGATAAAAATAAACAAACTTCTATCTAGACTGATGGAGAAAAGCAGGATAAAAATCAACCTATGTTAGGAATAAAATAATGGAATATAACTACATATCATAGACATTAAAAAGGTAGTATGAGAGTATCATTAAAGATTTGTGCCAATAATTTTAGCAACTCAAATAAGTGGACAAATTTCTTAAAAACTACACCTTATCAAAACAGACATAGGCAGAAATTCTGAATAACATATAATAAAGAAATTACATTGAAAACCAGAACCTTACCTGCATACTGATAAACACCTCTAGGCTAGGTAATTTTTCCCAAATGTTGCTGTAAGAATAAATTATTTGGGAAGCTGGAGAGACAGTTTTGCAGTTAAGAGCACTTACTGCTCTTGTAGGGGCCCTGGGTTTGGTTTCCAGAACCTTTTTGTAAGCCAGATAGTGGCTTACAACCATCTCTAACTCCAGTTCCTAGAGATTTGATGCCCTCTTCTGACTTCAGCAGGCTTCTACATGCATGTGGTATAAATATATACACTTAGTCAAATTAAATAAACATCTTTTTAAAAGAATAAATTATTTTTCAAGTTCTCCAACGAACAGCCTCCACATTCTATTCATTTCCGCAATTTAAATAAGAATATTTAGTCTTTCAACATCATGAATTTTAACCATACAAAGAAAAGCATTTAGTGCTCTCTGTTAAGGTCAGCAGGTTTGAAATCTGTTTCAATTCTTTAGACACTAAGCTATTTTGACTGGGATTGAGTTCAATGAAGACAACAGAATAGAGACAAAAGAGAAAATCCAGAAAAGAGAATGGCAGAAGTTGATGACATGAAAGAGAGTCTCTCTAAAGACTGATGTTAAATCCTTCAAGATGCTGTAGAAACTCAGTGGTTCCTTGACAGAAGGAACCAGATCTACATATACATTCTCCCCTTGGGAATGGACCATGATGTTCATCAGATTTCCAAACAGAGTCAAGGCCTCCAGAGTTTGAGAGCACTAATGCAGAAGTCTGAAAAATCAAAAATTCTTAGAATGTGCATTAGAGTCATGGAGCTGACAAAGTAGTTTGAAAAGGGTGATGAGCTTAATTTTAGATCATCTGAATTTTGGAGGTCCCCGTAAATCATAAATGAGGTGTCTTACTGTCACTTACGGGGCTTGAAAAAGTTCAGATGTCAAAGCTAGGACACTGACTTTGGGTATCATCTTGGCAGAATTCCTAAAGTAGTAGGGATAGATTGTCCAAGGAAAGAGATAATAAGAAAAAAAAGAGTGATAAAATTGCATTATAAACAAAGAAAAGATGCTTAAAAAATTCCAGGGAGCAAATTAACTCCATGCATCTGGTATAATATGCAACAGTTGTGACAGTTGACGCTATTCATTTTCAAAATCATTTGCAGGTTTTTACTAGTCATGAAGACTGAAAAGCATTGACTCATTAAATAGTATCTGATTGCCTACTAAGTGACCGGCACTGTTCATTGTTAGCACATAATGAATAAGACCAGTGGTTCCTAGTCTCATGGCTTAAACATGCTGGGTAGAGAGATAAACTTAATTTCCCTGAATAGAAGATCATTTTATCCCCCATCCTTTTCTTTTGCTTTCTTTAAGTATCACTCTTGTTTTTGAGTATTTTCCCCCAAAGAGTCTGGTTTTGAAAAGCTCTGTAAATGCTCTGAAACTACCAGATTGCACATGTGTGGTGTGTGTGTGTGTGTGTGTGTGTGTGTGTGTGTGTGTGTGTGTGTGTGTATACAAGTACATGGTTCTGTTGATGGGTATATGAGTTCTGTCAGATTTCTGGAAGTCTTCAGAGTCTTCAAATGTTAACAATATTCTTTAATTCAGACCTAGTTCACATCTTCTCATGTGATTAGCATGCTGCCTACTGGTAGTGTCCATACAATGTCATAAAGAGAGTTACCCCAAAGCTCAATTTGCATAGGATTGCTTTGTGTAGTGCACTACAGGGCTCCTCCTCCTTGTATCTGATTATTTTTAATTTCACACAGCCTCTATTTCTTATACTGACTCTCTTCTGCATCAGGCTGTCTCCTCTTAATACTCATACTGCCAGATATGACCTTGCCCTGCCTTATGATAGTCTACCATGTAGAGCTGGGAAGGCCCATTGAGACAATAACTCTAATTTATCACAAAAAATTTTAATTGTGTGGCTAGTAAACCATACAACTGATGTTTACTAAACACTTTCCTGTGTCCACTGATTGGCAGTGTCTTCTTCATTTGTGAAAGCTTTAACACCAGCCGTGATCTGCTTTTAGGAGCTAAGTTCTAATGTGAGTTAATTTATGTCTTGTACCATTTCTTCTCTTTTTAAGCAGCAAAAGTACTAGATATTTTCTGTTTCCTATATGTAAGCTAAGCATACACTTACTCTTGTAAATAGCAGAATTGAGAGAAAAGTCTGTATCTATGTTGGAAAACAAAGAAATCCTTACTCATAGAAACTAACCTATGAGATATGAAAAAGTAAGTCAAATGATGGAAAGTCAGGGGCTCAAGACCCTCTACAGTGAAGATGGGACTGGCCAGTACTAACACGGAGCTAGTTGAGGTACTGGAGAAGGTTGGCCTCTACCACGGGGCATGTTCCTGTTTACACCAGATGTTTTGGTATAGCAGTCTCATAGACTAAGACATTATTTCCAGCTTAGCTATGTCATATTAATATCTGATTTGTGAGGCTTTAAGCTTATGTGTCATAAACGTGGTAAGCATCGTGAGTTCTCCTGCATTCTCTGCTCTTTATTGGTAAGATATCACAATGTTTTCCCATGTGATTTAAAACCCTTTAAAATGCACTACTCCAATAGGTTTTTTTCCTTCTTTGTTTATGTTCTGACTATCATCTAAGTTGTGAATGGCCATTGCATATTTAGTTCATTTCCACACTTTTATGTTTTGTGATTGTTTCTCATGTTTTTAAAATTAATTTTTAGTTTAGCATGCAAAGTAATGCTTTTCATCATGGCATTTCACTTTTTAAACACTTGGTAGGAAAATTTCTGGTTAGAATAAAAAAAAACTACCAGAAATAAAATTAATAACTTTAACAATAAAATTAACAAAAGAGGAATTTCAACTGCTGAATTTTTGTTCACAATCTGTGCTTCTAGATTTTTGAATGAATGTTGCAAAGAAAACTCACATCATTCACCCATAAAGACAGTAGTGAGCGTTCTTTGGAATCATGTTTCTGCCAGCTCCCTTTTCCAGTTTTGGTGATTCTGGGGGTTAAAATCAGGGTCTTATTTGTTGACCATGTGTTTTTTTCCCTAGTACTTCAAAATATTTATAGGAATGAACCTAGAAGTAGAGTGATTCGGTCACAGGAAATGCAAAATTTGAAATTTTTAGGTGCTAGGTCTCTCTAAAGGTGGCTCTGATTGTCTTTCCACTACAATGTTGTGAGCGTAGTCCTTCCACCTTGTTGGTCTTTTCTCACTGAGCCACTGTGATCCTTCCATCCTCTGAAGGTTAAGAAGTGGCAGCTCACTGCCTCACAGCTCCAGCCTAGAGCCATGCCCAGGGTGAGCTTGCCAGGGCAATCTCTCTGCTCCTGGGTTGCTTCTTCTCCAGGTTTACCAAAGCTGGGAGGTTGCAGGTCAAACCTCAGTAGCTACATCCCTCCCCATGTCTGCTTCACATGGCCTATGCAGAGCTCTGTAGCTTCATGGTGACACCATGCCACCCCTTGCCTGTGCCAGCTGGTGAAGCTGCCTTTCCCTCTGGGCCCAGCCATTGCTTAGCCCCATTCCTGGGAGTCTTTTTATTTTCTTTCCTTCCCTTCGGCTTGCTGTGACCACCGGTGACCCTTGAGGTCCTGGCAAGCCCTGGGTGATGCACTGTAGCTAAAAATACTCTCAGCAGAGCATTGCTTTTTGTCTCATCCTTTTCTCCACTTCCTGCAAACAGCAGGTGTTCGTAGAATTCTGCTCCATCTCCTCTCAGGCTCTACTGGTTTCAAGCAGCTTGAGGGGAGAGGACAGTTCTTGGGGTTTTACCCACTTCACCCTAGTGCTTTATCTGAGATCATTAAATAATAACATAACAATAATAACAAATGTTGGTTTTTTTGTGTATGTGTGCGTGTGTGTGTGTGTGTGTGCCCTTATTTTCACTGGAGTTTGAAACAGGGCCTTGTGCTTGCTAGGTAAGAGCTTACTAGTGACTAAGCTGTGATTCTGCCATGGGGTCGTCAGTCTTTCTCAGCTTCCAGAACTAAAGCAATTTGATGTCTACTTTTGCATCAACATCAGAACTGGAAGTCACATGTGGGGCTCCAATTGCTCTTTATTCAGGGGCTACAGTAGTTATTAATAGATTATCCCAGACGAGTGGGAAATTTCTCATGTCTGGTAGGAAGAATCTCCTAATTTCCTTAAACTTCCTTTTTGAGAAGTACTTTATAAAAAGGTTTCCGAATGATCTTCAGGACAAAGTGGCAGGTTCTAGCATTGCAAGTACCTACCTCCCCAAAGGAGGGGAGCCATGTTTCTTTAATAGTTTTTCACCGAAGAAGAGGCATCATCCTACTCAGTCAGAGAAGCAGTTTCCTGTGGAATGACAATTAAGTGATGCATACACACATGCAGGTCTAATATAGCAGATATGTAGGGCTAGACTCCTGCATGCATCTGGG
Organism: Peromyscus melanophrys; assembly: GCA_902168415.1. Lineage (NCBI taxonomy): Eukaryota > Metazoa > Chordata > Mammalia > Rodentia > Cricetidae > Peromyscus > Peromyscus melanophrys. The sequence goes on along the minus strand of CABHPR010137071.1, from coordinate 55,289 downwards.
GATGGGACTGGTGGATCCAAGTTGTGAATAACAGTGAGAGTACCTGCATAAGCTTGAAGCTGTGACCTGGGAGGTGACACTTGCCTGTGCCCAGGAAGAAGAAGGACCAATTTGCCATTGTGCTGTCTCCTGAGATATTTCTCAGTCAGAGAGAAATATCAGGAGCGATGGTCATTGTGACATTTTTCCCGTCACATAAACATTCCCCTCTTCCATGTGCCAAATGTTGCTGGACAGGCTTCTCCTGCTGCCAAAGCAAAGCAGCGTGATGGTGCAAGGGCAACGGGGTGGAAGACAGACTCTGCCTGTCCTCCTGTAGCTTAGGCAGAGTGACGGTGTCTTCAAGTTTCAATATTCTCATCTTTATAGCAATGTGATCAATAGTAGAGGCAGGATTGGACAAGTTAACCTTTTCCTGAACTCTGCAAGGTTATCACATAATAGCCTTATGGTAATGACTTGTCTTCACTGATATGGTAGCATATTTTTGTAAACCAGCACTCACAGGTCTGAGGCAGGAAGATTGAGAGTTTGAAGCCAGCCTGGTGGATATAGTGAGACCTTGTCTCAAAAAGCAAAGCAAAAAAATGTCCGCAGAAGAAAAACTCCCTGCTTGTTTCTGGTTAGGAAATCTGAGGAACAGACACCTCAGGCCACAGTGGGGGAAACAATCACAGGTCTTTCAAAAATAAGCATGTCCCTTAGGGGCCTTGCCAAGGGCTACTCTGTCCAGAAGGAGGACACACCATTCTAAGAAGCAGGAATTGAAGGCACGTGTAACCTGGCTCACACAGAGGGCTGGGAAGGTAGGAGGTGGGTGGAGAGAAGGAGCTGGCTCCCATCTACTTTTTCTTCTTCCTGTCTTTCTGATGCTGATTATTTCTGGTAAGGAAATTAAGGGACTAGTCACCAACAAGAATGGGAAAACCTCAGTTTTGGAGGAAGGAGCTAGATAAAAATTACCTCCTCAAGAGTCCTCCAATCACCAGCATGTAGGAATGGGCATTATCATCCCACACCACAGCTCCTGAGCCCCAGAGCTTATCAATAGCTTAGCTAAGGCTGTGGAAGTTCAGAAAGGACAAATTCCGAGGGAGCTTTGGGACATTTAGATTTGGCCTCATGGGTGCAAGTTTCAAATAGAACTATTTTTATGTGAAAACATTAACTGTGACCACTCTATACTTTGTATGTGTGTGTCTTTTAAAGATTTATTTATTTTATATGTGTGTTTGAATGCCTGCGTGTATGTATGTGCACCCCACCTTCAGAGGCCATAAGAGGATGAGAGAGCCCCTGGAGCTAAAGATGTGGATGCTGGGAGCTAAACTCCACTGCCCTCCTGTTTTCTGCAGGAGCAGAGATCTCTCCAGTCTCATAGTTGGCGTTTTACTCTATCTCCCATGTGGGGGCGGGAGAACTCTTTTTAAATAAAGAATCAGGTGCCCCTAGGATATTTGGCAAGTTTCATGCTACCTGCCTGGTTGGCAACTCAGCATAAGAATGCTTGGTTAGAATCACTGCCTACAGTATTCCCATGGCAACAGTCACAGGGGGTGGCATTCTCTGTGGAGCCCACAGTCAGCCAGGTAGCTGTTCCGAGAACCACAGGTGATGGTCCCCACAGAGTCGCTGATAAGAACACAAGGCCCCTGAGTGATTGGGCGGTGACAGCATTACACTGAGTGGTTGCTATGGCTTTGGTGAGAAGTGTTGCTTTTCTGAGGATTGCAAAACACTTTATGTTCCAAGCCCATGCTCTCCCTCATTCCTGACAGAGTGGAAAATGTGCTTCCACGGCTGAAATGTTCTTCTTGAGTCTAGCCCAAAGATGACATTTTTAGGAAAGTTTGAGAAGAATCCTGTGGCTGTTACTGAGTCACGGTAGAGTGGAAATGGATCTTGGCTATTTAAAGAGCTTTGTGCTACTGTTTGAAAATGTCACATTGCTAGGGAACAGGGAAGGAACGGAAAACTTTCCACTTGCTATCAACAAAGAAAGGTTGTTACCCAAAGCCGAACAATGGGCTTGAGTCTGTTACCTGGCTGACAGAAGGAGGAGGCTATGTCTCAATAAATATGATGCTCTTGAGGGCGATGGCTCATTTGGAGTACAGCATGGGAATCTTTGGAAGCCGTTCTTGCTATGGCCTCAAACAGCTCCCTGCCTCACTGGACCCCAGCTGCAGCTACACTGAAGGAAGAGGCGGGGTGAGATCCTATCGACATTTCTCCAGCATACCTTTGACCCTGACGAAAACCATAAGTGTCCCTAGGTCCCTTCCTGTAGAACATTGTTTAGCAGGTCTGGGGTTAAATGAGAATAAGCTTTGAGCAACAGGCAGATACAGAAATGGGAATGCTAGTAAGAGATGTAGTTCAGTGGTCAGGTACTTACCTAACATGCACAGGCCCTGACCTCCATCCCTGGCACCATGCATGCATGCGTACATAAGTGTATAAACATATAAATGAAAGAAACTATAGTGCATGAAAATGGAGCTGTGAGTGTTGGTTGATCCTGGAGATGGAATCCAGGGTTTCCAGCATGCTTGGCAAGGCCTCTGTCCCTGAGCTACATCTCCACCTAAGATGTGTTTTCAAAATACTTAGAGTCCTGCTTTTTAACCTGTAATGTAGTGTCACTTCTTGTGTGTATGCATCTGTCTTTAATGACCACTTAGAAGTTCTTTGTACACCACTTCTAGTCTCTGTTATTATAGGTTTACTTTCTTTCTCTAATAAGTAAAGATGTAACATTCTATAGTCTCAGAAGACGCTGTAATGAAAAATGGCTTTGCTAACTTACTAAGTAATAGTGGTATCCTATTGAAGGGCTTTTAATGAATAAAGTATATTTTTATGTATCTTTTGATCATTAGTATTTTTTTTTCATTTTGGCAAATTTCCCAATAACATTCTTGGCCAAATATTCTTTGGATAATATATATATGTATATGTGTATACACACACACACACACACACATACACACACACACATATATGGTTTTTCGAGACAGGGTTTCTCTGTGTAGCTTTGTGCCTTTCCTGGAACTCACTTTGTAGACCAGGCTGGCCTCGAACTCACAGAGATCCTCCTGCCTCTGCATCCCGAGTGCTGGGATTAAAGGCGTGCGCCACAACCGCCCGGCCTGGGGAATATTTTTTTGTATAGATTTGGGAAAGCTATTTATATTTAAAGTACAATTAAGCATAGTCACCTGTGTCATAAATTTTCCTGTGTTTCCAGTTTGTCTTTCAACTTTATTTGCAATGATTTGGGACATTTAACACTTCTACAGGCAGTCCTTTAAAGATTATTTTATGACGGACTGGGGAGATGGCTCAGCAGCTAAAAGCACTAGTTGCTCTTCCAGAGGACCTGCATTCAGTACCCAGTGCCCATGCCGGGCTGCTCACAACTTCCTGTAACTCCAGCTTCAAGGGCTCCAAAGCCCTCTCCTGGACTCTGTGGGTACCCACACATACAAGTTAGTTGCAGATACGTGAATAAAAAATACAATAAATCTTTTGAAAATTAAGAAATTCTTTGACGTTTTCTACATTTGCTATAGACTCAGAGAGATCTCCATTTCAGTATATATGAGATTTCATGTATTTGAGTTTCCTCATACATATTTTTGTATGTGTGTGTAGTGTGTGACATGTCTGATTGTATGTGTGTACAGTGTGTATGTACATGTTTATTTGTTGCATGTAGAGGTCAGATGTCAACTTTGGGTGTGTTCCTCTATTACTCCCTGCCTTATTTTTTGAGATAAGTTTTCTTAGTGAACCCGAGATCACCAGTTCATCTAGGCTGGCTGGCTACTGAGCTCCAGAGATGCACCTATCTCAGCCTCCCCAGCTCTAGGATGGCAAGTACACACTGCTATACATGGAAGCTTTTACATGGATGCTGGGGATCCAAACTCAGGTCCTCATGCTTGTGTGCCAAGCACTTCACAGACAGAGCCATCACTCTAACCTTAGATTTTTTTTTTTTATGGTTTTGTTTTCTGCATTTGACTTCCAATGTGTCTGGAACTAATTTTAGTATAGTGTTACCAAAGGCTCTGTTTTCAAACATTAATTTCATTTTAGATATCAAATGTTTCATATTATTCAACATCTACACCCTCAACCTTTTTTACTTTCTTCATATTCTGACCTTAATGCCTAGTTTTGTTTGGTGGTAGCTGAGTTTATATCTGATTTCAATATATCCTATACACTAGAGTGTGGCAGTCTCCTTTGGGATAGACTAGACCTCCCTTTCCCTCATCCAGTTACACAGCTATACTATAGATGTCCCAAGTCATTTGGGGACCATTTCTAGCAGCAACAAGATCTCAGGGATCAAACAACAGTGAGTAGCCTATCTCATTCCTGCAAATGAATCCACAGAAGTAAGCCTCAAATATTTACAAACACAGGTAGAGGTGCTTCAGGGGGACTTAATCTGCATCTGAATTAGTTATTAATATTCTAAGGATTTAGAGAAGAGGGTGTAAAGGGAAAGAATAAGGAAGTGGACAAGAGGAGGGAGGGGGACACACAGGACAGGGAGACAGTTTTAACTGTAATAACAAGGGGTGTATGTGTGTGAGTAAGTGTGTGTGTGTGCGTGTGTATGTGTGTGTGTGTGTGTGTGTGTGTGAGAGAGAGAGAGAGAGAGAGAGAGAGAGAGAGAGAGAGAGAGAGAGAGAGAGAGAGAGTTAGTTTGCGTGTACTTAATAGAAATGAGGAGCACACCAAGTCCCACCCCAGGAGGGACTTGAGAGACAGACCAAGGGTACTGGTAGTCTGGACTGTGAGGCCACACTGTCACTCCCGTCAGGAGCTATTTCCCTCTAACAGGGAATGGATAGCAATCTTAAAAAAAAATTGGAGTTTGGAGTTGTACATGGCCTAACAGGTCCTAACGTATTGGACTCAATCAATCCTCCTGCCTCAGCCTCTGGAGTAGTCAAGACTATAGGTATGCACCATCACGCTTAGATCTTGGGCTTTTAAAGATAGAAAGAGAGAGGAAGGGAGGAAGGAAGGAAGGGAAGAAGAGTAGGGGAGGAAGGAGAAGGATGGGGGAGGGGAGCTTGTGAACTTCATTAAACATAATAGGTCCTTTCTTCTCTAGACCACTGAAATGAAGCTGAGGGGCCATAGGAAGAAAAGGAAGTGCTGAAGTCAACCACTAAGATGACGGTTGCTTAGTTATGATTCAGGAGTGTCTACTGCCACAGTAAGACTTAACAGTTGTCATCTTGCTGGCCAATTGAAGCTTGCCAGGTCCCCCAGGCACCAAAGTGCCAATGAGCTTTCATTCAAAATGAACCACATAGATTTCTGTTCTAATACACCCTTAGCTTTCTCTTTGATCTGACCCAGGAGATGCTCTCTCTCTGTCCAGATCACAATTGTTTATTCACAAAGTTCCTTTATTGTAAATTCATCTCTACAATTTTGTTTGATTTTGACAAAAGGAAGAAAAGTAAACCGACTTCTGCTTCCACAGCAAGAGTTCGCCGTACGGTTTTCAGAATGGCTGGCTGTTTGGTCAACTGTTTAGATAAATTCAGAAGCAGCAAGCGGTACAAGAATCACTTACATAAGCATGGGTTTAATAGCAACCCGTGCCTCAATTTTGGCTGCGATGACAGAGCTGGGAGGTCTAACAGAAGCCAGGAAGCCTCTCTGTTGTCATTCAAGATGGAGAGAGACAGTTGTCTTTCTCCATGCAGCATGGCTAAGCGTTTTACCCTTACTCTTGTCCCCAGACAAGGATCCAAGGTCTCTCTGTGTTTCCACAATGATATCAGGTGCCCCTGTGTTCCCTAATACTTATTGTCCATTTTCTTTCCACAATGTTTCATCATGAAGTAATCACCAACATTCCTGGAATCTACTTCTTCCACCAAATAAGCTATCATTGCCAACAGCATCACCTTTGCCCAACCATGTCCCCATGGATACGCTGCTTCCTCAACACCATTACAGTACTGATGTCTGTTCAAGTTATGTTCACTTTTGCCCCACAGGATTGACCTCAATCTATCTGTTGTGCATTCCCCTTGTCTTGGCTTGGCAGGCTTATGCAACTCTACCTATCACAACCTCCATGGTCTCTGAGAATGCTCATCTTCTCTGAAGAAACACTCGAATACTTGGTCTGACAGGATACGTTTTATGACTTACAAACTAATTTATGCTGAAAGCTTATCAAGATCATGACATAATTTACAGCTCTCTCCCATGTAATATATCACCTCATGAACAAAGGAAAATAAAAGTTATGATAACAGGGTGACTGACCGATAGAAGATGTGTCAGAATCCCATAGCCCATCATTCACAAAGCCACTTCCCAGTCTCACTTCCCAGTATTCCGCAAATTACAGTCTGAGGGATGCCTTTTTCTTGTCAATACAGAAAGAGGAAAATAACTTTCCAAATGTTACTAAGTAAACCTGTGCACCCCAGTAACATTTCATAATAGTAGTAAGTGAAATACATCTCTCTGGGATCCAGCCTCTTTACATATGAGCTTGTAATGACTGGGACTTTGAATGTCTCCTGCATAGCCATCATGTGACCTTGGCTAAGATGCTTCATCTCACCAGCTTTGGTTTTCCCTGTAGAAGGAGAGAGATGAGCTCATCGTGAGCTCCGAGGCTCCTTGAGGGGCTGGTGCTTCATGCCACTTGGCTTTGCTTTTGACAAGGCTCTCTCTTTATGAGCCTCCCGATCTGGAGCTCTGAGATTTCCCCTCATCTCCAGCACTTTCCACCAGGAGATTATCTTATTGCTTGCAATCTTTCTTAGCATTGCATTCAAAGTCCAAGATAAGCCTGTGAGATCCAACTGTAGGGCTCTATTCTGGCTTCTAAGGGGCCAATTATAAAAGCCAGGTCCCAAGGACCCCATAGAGGGCAGGCCAAGCTAGGGATCACACATTCCTGACCTTAACTCACTCAGCCCCAAAGAATTTTTCAAACTTCTGCGCTCTTGGCTGCTCTCTAGATACTGAGGGGGATTCAAAGAAATCAAGGCCTGCATCTTCCCTTGAGGAGGAGGAAACACATATTGGAGTTAGGTGAGCAAAGTGTTGGGTCATCGGTGATTGAAGATGGGTCTCTACCAAGGACAAAAAGTCTGAGCCTTAAAAACTTTCATGAGGAAGATCTTGCCTGAAAAGGGGAATTATTTATTTTTACTTTTTATTTATGTGTCTGTTTAAGTGTGTGCCATGTGTGTATGGGTGCCTGAGAGACTACAAGGGGGTGCCAGGTCCCCTGGAGCTGGAGTTACAGGTGGTTGTGAGCCATCCAATGTGTAAACAGGGACTGAACTCTGGATTAGCACCAAGTGCTTTTAGGCACTGAACAATCTCTCCAGCCTTCTGAATAGAGAATTCTGGACCAATGGAATAACATACATAAAACTTGAATTCTGGAATAAGCATGGCATATCCTGGCCAGGGCTAGCTTCCTATGTGTGTGACCTGCGCTGTCATGGGGCTCCATTCTTAGAAGGCCCCAGTCTTGGCTTATTATCATGCCACCATCATTTAAAAATTCTTAATCATTTTTGAACAAAGACCTAGTATTGTCATTTTCCATTGAGACCCACAAAGTAAACCTTACCTCTTAGTTGGTATCATTGAGGGAAAGTCCCCATGGGCAGTGGGACACTATACCAAGGAAGAACAGGGATGTTCCTCTTAAGTGTTTACAATTTTTCCTGCAGAATAATATGGTAACATTGACATTTTTGGATCACTAATATGATGTAGACATGACTGTGACACAAAGCTGATTTGGAGACTGTCACTATCCGTGGATAAATCTTGAAAGTCCACTTGGGAATGGAAAAGAGAGTGGATGTGAGGAAAAAGAGCAAACACACACACACACACACACACACACACACATACACACACACTTCGTTTCAGCAATAAATTAGGGACTGGTGGATGGAGTGGACATAATGTGAAGCAGAAAAAGAGTCAGAGACAAAAAGACAGAAACATACAGAAACCAAATTTACGTGATGTTTTCTCTCGCAGACTTTTAAAAGATGTATTGCCATGTTTTTAATTATGTTTATATGTGTGGGTATGTACATCTGAGTGCGCGCGGTGCCCTCAAAGGCCAGAGCTGATAGGTTGGTCAGGAACTGGAGGTTGTGAGTTGCACAGATGTGTGTGCTGGGAACTGCAGTGCATGCTTTAATTGCTGTGTCGTCTCTTCAGCTCCTGTTCATTTATTCATCCATCCACCCATCCATCCATCCATCCATCCGTCTGTCCATCTGTCCGTCCGTTCATCCATCTATCCATTCATGCAGTGTTTGCTGACCACCTACTGCTTGTCTAATTACTTTCAGACAGGGGGATCCAGCTGTGATTAAAGCTCTACCTATGTGATGATTATTATAGTTTTGAGAGGAGAAAAGATGTTAAATGAAAAATCATGGTTGTAGGAATGCCCTGGGCAGGGAGATCTGCCTGTAATTTGAGAATAGTTGGGAATAGGGAGAGTTTTCTAGTCTTCCTCTGTCTCTCGGAGTGCATTTGTATGTGGGGAGTGGTATGCTAGAGGCAGAAAGAGAAATAAAAATGGTGAGGAATGTTGCCTTCCTCGAACTCTTTTCTGGCATATTTTCCCTGTAGGTTTGTTAGAAAACATTTGTCTCTTCTGCTGTCTACACAGTTCCTGTGTAGTTCCAATGGTTCCCTTGGTGGCCTTTCTTCCTGGTCATAGTTTGTGTTTTGAGGCTGGCCAGCCACCCAGCCGGACTGGATTTCCCTGGGAAGTTTGGGAATGTAGCTGGGAGAAGTCTGATGACTGATTCTGGCCGGCCGTGTGAACCAATGGCTGCTTCCACCATAGGAACTGAGCTAAAACTGGTCCATCCTTGCGTGGGGGTGGGGGGCTCAGCGTGGACAAGCCCTTCCCAGAGTTGTGGAAGGATCCACCCTCTGGTTCCAGCTTATCTTCACCCAAGTCCTGGCACTTCCCTGGAGTTCCACAGGGCACACCAGCACAGCTGAGACAGCATTCTGTTGTCAGCCAGCTTTTCAAAATTCCTATTATTTTTCTTTTATTTTTCCACAGAGATCCCCAGTGTTAGTAGTAAAGAGATGCATTGGTGGCAGAAACCATCTATATCACCAAGAGCTACTTTGAGATCTCCTTTTATTTGATCTAATTTCTGTCTTTTTTTGAGATGGTGTCTCATTGTGCGAACCAAGCTGGGCTCAAACTTGTGATCCCCCTGCCTCAGTCTATCTTATTTCAAAGGTGACCAAACTGTACATAACCAACATGAGTCAAAGGCCACTGGCATGCTTAGGAGCCTGGAGGAAGCAGGAACAAAAGCCTCTCAGGTGACTGCTGACAACGCCTCCACTCTGTACAGCACATGGGAAAACCACAAGGAGTGGACATGACAGCGAAGAGCCAGCCCATTGAAGAGCCCCCCCCCCCGCCTCCCCTCCCCCCAGGAAGGACAGTCATGACTGTGTCTAACTGAGGCCTTCACCATTCTCTTTGTGCTAATGGTGACCCGGGATAAGCTGGATACATCTTCACATTCTCCTGCCCCTGGCATTGCTGCTGCCTTCCAGGGCACTGTGGGCAGACTTTTGGTGGATGGATGGGCGAATCCCTGAGCAGACTGAGCAGGAGCAAAATTTTGGTGGTTTCGATGCTGACACAGACACATATCACACTAACACTCTCATTGCTCGCCCTACGGGTGGATTCCCCTATCAAATTTTGCCCTCTCTCTGGCGTTATCTAACTCCGGGAAAAAGCCACCGCGGCACTTGAGGGTCTCCCATGTTCCTCCGTGAGGCATAAAGACATCATCGAATTGCTCAGAAAAGAGAAAGTGAGGTGGCTGATACAAAGCTGGGCAACTGGAATGGACAGTTAGAGCGCCTGTTTTAATCCTGGACATGGTTATCAACAAGTCTGAGAGTCAGGGATTTATTTTTGTGTTTAGTGCTAATGGCTGAGCCCAGGCTTGTCACTTCCTGGCACCAGACACCAGTCATTGTTCCCTGCAAGACTTTGGGCTGTCTGCTTGTTGCACAGTCACGTTGTCACACTGACTATGAATCACAGGGGCCCAACGTCCACCATCTCTTGCTAGGGGTAGACTGTGAGAAGAACATGATGACTAGATTACTCACATAGCCCTTGAAAGGAAAGGGTGTGGGAGAATCAGGGCATAGGACTGGGCTCAGTGGCTGGCACAGGCATGCACACACAGAAAGAATGAGGCCAGGTGACCTCTACCCTTTCCTCAGCCTCAGGGGTATCCTGACTCTCTGCATCTTTCAGGAGATTAGGAGACATTAATTTAGGCCCACTTCTAGCTCAGGCATCTGGAGGGTCAGCACAAGCAGAATACCAACAGAGTGTGGCCTTCAGTCTCCAAGCAGTTCCTTCAATGACCTCGCCTCACGCAAAGGCTCAAGTTGTTTCAGAGAGATGTCTGTTCACACAAACACTGCGAAGCTGTTCTTTCCTCTAAGCACCACACTCTGGGTTTGTCAAAACATTTGAAGAAGACTAATTCATGCCTCAAAAGGAATTCTCTCTCACTCACAAAGCTGCCAGGTCTGTGGGCTTAGGGCCTTCATACTAAAATATGTCAAGGCATTAGAGGGCGGAGGAAGGCGAGCCTCGGTAGAGACTCAGAGGCATGCGTGTCACAGAGGTGGAGGAGGCAGGATTTGCAATGAGTGTCCTCAGTACAGAAGGAAAAGTCCAGTGGTTTAGGATTCTGCTCTCTGCCCCCTCCCTGCCCCCGGTGGTTTAGGCGCCTGTGGGAGCATCATAGGGAAGTGGAAAGCATGGGTTCTGAAGCCAAGGACACTCACATTCAAGTCCAAGTTTTCTATTTACAGGTCATGGGGTCCTGTGTCATTGCCTCTGTTTCACCTGGGATGGCAAGCACACTGTCAGTCTCTCCTTATAGGACGAGATGAGGATTAATTAGGTTAAACGAGGACCCCATAATCCTCAGGGTGCTCTGTCGGGTTGTGGTGAATCTCACGGAGGACATGCAGGCTACAGGTCCCAACGTCACCTGAACTCTCTGCCCAGGCGAACCGCCCAGCTGTGGGGCACTTTTTCTTCCGTTGCCAACAGGTCCTGAAGTACAGAACAGAAACTCGGCAACTGACATAAACAATTTCAAACAATAATTTCAGAAGACAAATTGCTCCATTTGGGCACCAAGATTCCTCCCAGAGGCTTTCCCCACTTGTTTATGTGTGCTGTGGCGCTGAGCCATGAGTGAATTAAGCAGACAGCATGCACACACCCCAGAGAGGACAGCAGGAAGGGTGGGGTAGCGGGGGACCTCCCATTTGACCTGCTTTCCTTGACAGTCATTGCTGAGGGAGGTCCTCTAGCAAAGGAACTCTGATTTATGTTTCATATCTATTTGTTCATGGGGAGGTCACGTGATCTGGTGCCAGAAGATAAGAGTTCAAGTCCAGCTCTACTATGCTGTGCTTGTGTGGATTTGGGCAGATCACACACCGCTTTCTGACCATCATCCCCCAGGAGACTAAATCGTCACACATGATCATAGTACAGGGTAATGAGGACCATTAGATCTCTTAAATCATGATAAATAACTTAGCAAACATGAGCAAGACTAACATAGTTTATAGTCAAGAGAAAATTGGGAATAAGAGGGAATTAGAACAAGGGTATGGTTTGTAAGGGCAAAGATATTCTCCTTAATGAAGAAGAGATTCCTTTTTCCCGTGCCTATGGTCTTTGAACACATAGATTTTAGCTTTTCTAAAACCCTGATACACAAAGCTGAGGCAATAACTTGGTCCATAAAGCACACACTCGAGGACCTGAGCTCTGATCTCCAGCACCCATGTCAAAGGCCAGGCAAGGCCAGCTTCCAGGAGAGACCTCCTCAAAAAGGAAGGTGGAGAGTGATTGAGGTGGGTGCCCAACCAGAATTGGAGTTGTATTATGTGTGCAATTTTGAAATCTTCTACCTATAACCTTCTACTATAACAATTTTTATAGCTCATTATTCTTTGAAAACATGCATTTAATGTATAAGTTGTAAGCCATTATATATCATTTTCAGTATATTTGGATATTTCCACTTTATTGGATAGTTCAAGTTTTTCCCATAATAATTTTTTCTGCAGGATATATAAATATAAATCTTTAATCCTCTCATGTTGTAGATAAGTTTATTGTATGTTACATGCATAGTATGTGTATGCTATATACATATATATGCATGTGCACAATATATAGGAATACTAAAATTTTAATGTAGAAAACTATAACATGCTTAATAGATACTATGATATTTAATGATCATATTTTAAGAGAAGAAAATAATGGTGGCTCTACTGTTTAAACACTGGGCTTTGAAGCAAAGAGAAGATTTCAGAACATTTTCTATCTAGAACATTCTGTGGTGTCAGTTTCTAATCCGCGTGTAACAGCAGGGCCATTGGCAAAGGCTGGCTCTTCCACTCAGCCAAGCGTCCCTCTGCTGCTATCACGCCTCATCCTCTTCTGCCCCAGCCCTTGCTGAGTTACATGTTCTGGATCTCCACTCACCTTCTAATGCACCTCCTCAGCCTTGAACTCAGTGCAAACTGCTGCTATGTGGTGAAAGCTTTAAGCCCAGGGACGCTTTGTCGAGAGAGAAGCTGGTCTGGATATCAGATACCACCTGCCCCTGCCTCTGCTTCTCCCTCACAGCTGTTTCTCGGCCGGCCTTGTGAGAAGCTGGAAGGCAGCTGTGGTTCTCCTTTCTCCTGCATGGCCTTGGACTAATCTTCACACCTATGAACACTACTCTCCCCAGCTACATAGCCAGCCTTGTGCTCACAGAGTTGGTTGGGAGTATAAACATTTATTGACATAAAGGAAGGGTGGGTTAAAATGCATCATAGAAATAGAAAGTATTAGGTGCCATGCTGAAAACTTGATTCTTTCTGGAGAGAGCTCCTCTCTCTGGCTCTATTTTTAGACAGGGGAGTATTTTCAATTATAGTAGAAGAGGCTCAGACTCTAGGCAGTGCCTGAGAAAGAGCCTTTGCCAATGCCGATAAGCCGGTGGTGACCTTGTCAGAACCCAGACCAGGCCTGGACCTCTCTACAGCTATACAAACCAGATCTAGGATAGAGTCACCCACTTCCCTACGGAGATGGAGAAGGACAAGGGAGAAAGGGAGAAAACAAGTGATCAAAAGTGCCTGACAGAATAAAGGATAAATTCCGTGATGACACTAAGGACCTCTATTGCTCTTACACGTGATAAAGAAGGGCCAGTTGGGAATTAATAAGAGATGACTGTGACAGACCTGTTGTTATTCAGACTTAATATAGTAATATTTCTATAATGACATCTAATAATTTTAAGTATTGTAAGTTAACACACTATAACAGTATCATAGAATGACCTCTTGGTATAATGATATAATGTCACATGCCAATCATGCATGTGACATTGCTGTGGCTCCCTGAGTACAGAAATACAGCCCTGCTTTCTTACTTTTTACATGCTCGCTCACTAAAGCCTCCTGAACTCTCCACGAGGGGGCATCTTGGTCCCCACATTTACAAAAGAACACAGAGGGTGGTCGGGGGAGCTGCAATGAAGCCTGCTTCATTCAGAGTGACACTAGAATTTTAACCTAAGCCCACAGACTCTAGCGATGACTTAAATTTACATTTTAAATTAGAAATTTTCAGCATTGAGTACTATCGCCTTATGCATACATAGCATTTATGCTTCCTCAGAGCTTGAGTACTCTGGTAATGTTGGACCCTGTATTGACTGTTTTCCCTATGCAAATGTATCTATGGTAAAATTTAGTTACAAGTTTGGCACAGTAGCATATTAATAATACCTCATTAAAATAGAAAAGTCATAATATATCTTACTAAAAGCTACTTAGAGAATATGTAGTTTTTTAATTTCTGGAGTTTGTTCTTTGATATTTTTAGATCACGGTTGATCATGGCTAACTGAAACTTGTGAAAGCAAGATGCTGGATAAGGGGTAAGAAAGGGGGACAGTCAATTAATATTAGGGTCTGTGTGTTTTCATTCTCTTGACTGAGGAGAAGACTCTCTCGGTTGCCCTGTGAGGTTGATGGGAACTTGAGGACAGACAAATTTCCCAGGTATCTAGCCAATCCCTCATCCCACTGCTCCTGAAAGATAGCATATGCCTGCCCTCCCCCATGCAGCACTCCAAGGTCTAAAAATAAATCAACAGATAGACCCCCAGGACCAAGTTATTCCTGTGTGTTACAGAAGGGTAGGAGACACTCAAGAATCGACCAAAATAAACAGAGTCGGGAAGGACAAGTTACGTTGACATATTTGTGGTTATGTTTTGATTACTGACTTGTTAAGAGTATTTCAGCTTTTACAATAATTTTCTTTACTTTTTTTTCTTTTGATGCCTTATGGTCAAGAAATGAATCTAACACTTAGAATTTATTGACATGTGTATGTGTGTATTAAATGTATATTCTTTGTCTATGTCATCTAATTCTCCGTTAGGCCAGAGGCTTAAAATACATAATCCAATTAGTTATATTATTTATATCTTCTAATTTATACTTGAAGTTTTATCAACATGATTAAAGACTTGTAGAAATAAGGTATTTCCAGCCTCCACTAAGACATGAATTTCTCCTTATGTTTTAGGCAAACTTGAAAACTGTGTAAATACAAATCCATTCATATCTTAAACAGATTCAAACGGAAAAGCCCTTCCTCTGCCTGAGTCCAGGTGTCTTTCTAACTAAGGTGACACACATCTTTTCCTTTTAATGTATTTTTAAATGCATAATTTAAAAGTGTAAATAAAAGTATGCTGTCCAGTCATTTCATAATCTGTTTTTAAAAATTCCAAATCTTGGGCTGTAGAGATGGATCAGTGGTTAAGAACACTTTTTGCTCTTCCAGAGGACCTGGGTTTGATTTCCAGAACCCATTTGATGTCTCACAAACACCTGAAACTCCAGTTGCATGGGGGGTCTGAGGCCATATTCTGGCCTCCCTGGGCACCAGGCATACACATGGTGCATATACCTAGGAACAGATAAAACACTAATGCATATAAAATAAAATAATTAAATCTAAAAGAAATGCTGAAAAAAGAAGCTAATTTGGAGATCTTTCTGCATCAGTCCACATGGTATTTTTTAAATCAGTTTCTACTTTGCATTATATTCTGTTATATTTTATCATATTCATTTAACATCATTTAATTAAACATGTCTCTGTAGGTGAATACTTATGCGGCTTCCATCTTTCTTAGGTTAAACAATAGAAACCATGTTGTTGTTGTTTATTTGAGGTAGGATCTTCCTATGTAGCCCAAGCTAGAACTGAAGAATTGATCCTCCTGAGTGCTGAGAATTATAGGTACGCACTGGCTTATAAACTATGATGTAACAGGTGTGCCAACACTTAGGAGACTGAGGCAGGAGGATTTCAAGACATAGGTCAACCTGGGTTATACAGCAATACTCTGTCTCAAAAACAACAAGGGTAAAAATCCAAGTACCTGTACACACACACACACACACACACACACACACACACACACACACACACACACACACACACACACACACACACACACACACACACACACACACACACACACACGATTTATATTAGATACCCTGAAGTTTCATAGCTAATTATGAGAGTCATAAAAAAATCTGTCTTGTGAGACTCATACAAAATTAAGTCAATTATTGTTTATAGTTATGGATATCTTACCAATAGTATATATGTACCCATGTCTTCACACTTACACAGCACTTAATGTTACCAAGATTTTAAATTTAACTCACTTGACCTGCAAACCATACCGCATCCTGACTTTTTGCTTTGAATCAATAGGGATAGCTGACCTTTTGGCTTCAATATTGTCATCTATAAAGTTCATGTTTAAGATCTGTGCAATTGAGTTACAGACAGAAAAAGACTCAAAAATACACATACTGTTTTAAATAAGTGTATGATTTTGTGTGGGACCATGTCCTTAACTGTCCAGGGCCACATGTCCCCGGGCCGTGGGTTGGATACTAGGTTGGCATGTTTTGTGTGTTTGTTGACCATTTCCCTTCTGAATTCTTTCTCATGTTGCTTGCTTTTAATCTTATTTTTAATAGAAATCTTTGTAAAAATTTTGTCTTGAATATGCTTTCCAGAATTATTTTTTCAACCTACTTAAGTTTCTTTGGGTATTATTTTTTTCATGTGAAGTTTTTTATTTTAAGTGGCAAATGCATCCATTTTTATTTCTACTCTGGCTGGGGAGGCAGACATGGGAAAGCTGCCCCATGCCAAGATTACGAAATTGTTCTCTACTGTTTCCTTTATGATATCTTACAGACTTCACATACTCTTTAATCTATATGGAATTTATTTAAAGTTTATGGATATCAACTTTTCCAGCAGACTTTCATTACATATTTTTCTGTGATTCTGAACAACTGCTATCACATAAGAGTAAGTCTATACCTTTTTCTCTATATAAATATATGCATAGGTAGTGTATATGTATGTGTACATGTGTATGCAGGATCACACATATTTGATCCTGGCCTACTGCTAATATTTTGCTCTTTTATTCTGATTCTTAATTACTAAATAATTCTTACACATCTATGTATAATGTCTTAGGAGTAGGTCTCTCTCTTCTCATTACTTAATCAGCTTCCAAAATTTTCTTGAAATTTTATCTTCCAAAACAAAAATGATATTTACTAGTTACACTGGATGAAAATCCTGAGATAAGGAGTGGTATGAATGCCTTGATTACTTCTAAAACAAGTAGCTTCATTAGTAACTATTTGGTGATGATAATAACTGGGACCATATTTGGAGTTGTAGCAAGAAGGTCTGTTAAACCCACTGGTTTAAGTGTGTGTGTGTGTGTGTGTGTGTGTGTGTGTGTGTGTGTGTATTTGTATGTGTTCATGTTTGTATATTTGTATATGTGTGTTGTATATAATGTATTGTGTGTATGTGTATGTATGTATGTGGGTATGTATGTGTCTGTGCTGCACGCATGTGTGTATGTGTACAGTAGGGGCAAGAGGGGAAGATGACATTACCCCAATGCAGTGGGACACACAGATTCACATCTGGTCTCCAAGTCATTTGCCGTCTTGAGGCTCTCCCTCTTCATTTGTAACTGAGGAGAAACATTCCCACCCGCGAGTCTTTTCTAAGGGCCGGATGAGACCATAGAAAAGCTCATGGATCATAGGTTCAGAAACTCCTACCCCTCTTCTTCAACAAGTTATCTGTTATATTTTGTAGTCTCTGCTTCCTAAACAGTAGACAATGCAGGGCTCTCTACACAAACCCTGAAAAGACCCAAGTCTCATTGAAGACCACTTGCCATTGGAAAAGAACATAGGATGAGTCATTTCTACTGCAGACAAGTATTTGTCACCTGGGGAAGTAGGTCAGGGTTGATCTAGGTATGAAAATGCCAGCCACCGCCGTGGGTAACAAAACAACTCCATTATTCCCACACTCAGGTGCTTATCTAATGAGGACTTCTCAGAGCAGCCAAGGTAAAGATCCCTTTTTGATCTTAAAGCAGTGGTTCTCAACCTTCCTAATGCTGCGACCCTTTAATACAGTTTCTCATGTTGTGGTGACCCCCAATCATAAAATAATTTTCCTTGCTCCTTCATAACTGTAATTTTGCTACTGTTACAAATCATAATGTAAACATCTGAATTTTCTGATGCTCTCAGGAAACCCCTGCAAAAGGGTCATTCAACCCCAAAGGGGTCATGACCCACAAGCTGCAAAGCACTGTCTTAAAGGGTTTCATAGAGTATGGATAATGATTTTTCAGAGTAGTATTATGCGTACACGAAATCAAAACTAACTGAATTTTCCAATACAAGTGATTAGTAAATTACCACACACATGCTTTTTGGAATATGGATTCTTAAAACAGAATGCTTTATTTATGCTTCTATTGAGCAGCCGGAAGGAAATATCTACGTTGTGCTGAACAATAGAGAGACTTACACTAACATCTTATTATAACAAATTTCTGGAAGGCCTTTCAAGTTTCAAGGAGATTTCTGTCCCATTCACGTTGAACAACACTTTCTGTGTTTAACTAATTTTTGTTTTGCTTTGTTTTGTTTTATTTTTTTTTTTTGAGCTTCACTGAAACTTCTGGAACTTTGCCTTGTACCTAAAACCCTGTCCACAGCCATGCAAGACACCAAGGCTCACTGGCTTCCTAAAGGAAGTGTGTTTCTCGAAACAAGTGAAGGCAGGACCGTTTACAGGATACTTCCATCGTGTCACATGTGATCTGTGCACTGGAGATGCCCCACGAGGTCACTTACATGCTCTAAGAAAGAGTGGATGCCTTTGTGCCACTCAGTAAAGGCCCCAGCAGGGAGCTGTACCCTGAGGCTGAGGAAACCTTACCTGTGGGTTCATTCAAGAGGGCAGCAGACAAGAGGTGCTGGTTCTTAACATAGTAAATATTTGAGAGACATGTATCCATTTGTCACTGCTACACACACCAAGGGTCACCAAGTCCCTATGTGAGAGATCACCCGGTAAACACATTTTACAATATTACAAAGACTTCATTTACTTTGAATCTACAGCTTGTGGTAGGGAGGTAACATGACTGAACGCAGCAAACGTCAATCCAGAGAGACCACCTCACTTGAGTCCTCCAGAAAAAGAGTGAAAGAATTTATCTTCCCTCATCTACAGGAGAAAAGGAAGATTTTGTTCTCCCTTCAAATATTCTAGAGGGCATTTGGGGGGCATTCTTGAAAAATCAAGCCAGCAACGAGCCTTATTTATTGTAGATTTCTGGGGATAAACGATACATCTTGTTGGAACAAAATTTGGTGAACTCTCTGTTTTGTCTAAGAATAGTGATCCACATCTAGTTAAGTAAAGTTTGATTTATTAACAATTTTGGGGAAAAAATCACCACTACCTGCTTAATAAAGTAGAAAAATCTAAGGACTTAAAGTATAAGATTGCAAAGCCATTTGGCTAATGGCTGTTATTGTTGTTAATCCTATTTACATCCATCAAGATTTTTTTTTAAAGATCTTTTAACTACTTCATGTTTCTCTCTTGTGGAACTCACATGCCAGTGTGTCAAGCAAGCCATTCCCATGGGGAGAGTAAGATTTCTCCCTGTAAAATAAGTCCTTAGTAACTGTCAGAGATCTTTCCCTCAAAGAGTCCTGCAGCTGCAGAGACCATGAGTCATTTTGCCAACATGCAAATGGAGGCCCAGAGAGCAGAGCCAGCATTCCCAAGATCAGTCTTCAGGGAAGATATAGTATCATCCACGTGGCTCTGCCTACAGGGTAGAGGGAATAGTAATGGGAAGCAGGTGCCTGCAGAATGCACCTGCTGCTCCTCCATCCCCACCTGGACAGAGATGGTAGGTGCCTGCTCACCATCTGCTAGGTAACTTGTTATGGGTAAATCGCAGCTGCTCTCATTCAGGTTAGGCTCTTCTTAAACATGTCAAATTCTAACCCTGGGACTGAGGACTTGGCTTCTGCCCTGTATCTGCTTTTCTTCAATTTAATCTATGTTAGGTTAGAGACCACTGAAACAAGCTCAATACAATTCGATATAAAGATTTTCTGACTATCCCTGTCATACCCTATAGCAGATAAAATGAATGCCACTTGCTCTGGCCTTAAAAGCACACCCACTTCCCACCCCATCGCATGCTCCTCCCAGTGCTGGGGAATGAACCTGGACCCCTCTGCATGCTAGGCAAGTCCCCTCACACTGGCACCATCTCCAGCCTCTTTGAAAGGAACAGAGGTCACAACTCAATTATCACAGCCCCTGGTGTGTGGTACACAGCCACACATCTAACATCTGTCAAGAAGTGATTTCACTTAATTAATCTGCCTATTGTAATTATGCATGTCATGACCTCCAAACTCTAGAGCAGACCCTACTTCCTTACTTTGGACTCTACCTATATCTCCTAGCCTCCCCCCACTTTGATACTACTCTGGATTTGAAATTCCTACACACTGTGCTGCTTTCTGGGCATTGATTATTGCTTGCGAAGGAGATAAGAGCTAGCTGTAGCTCTCAATGCTGTGCTCACCTATATCTCTGCACCCCCTTTTAAGTTAATTTCAACACCTACCCACATACCTACAAAACAAATAGCCTCACTTTAGTTGTTTTTGAACAGTCTTTGTGAGAAATAAGACGAGTATTTATTTAACAGAAGTCCTGAGAATCAAACCCTGAGTCTGCTGAATACATGCTGTATTACTGAGTGACATCCCCCTGCCCCCGGCTCTCAGCACATGTTTTGTGGGGTGCCTTTTCCATGCCGAGCCCTGGCCTAGGTGGTAGAGTGTAAAAGCAGTGACCCAAAAGCAGGCAAGAACTCTTCTTGTACACGTAGGAAAATAATAAACCAATAAATAAGTAAAATGTTTAGTCTGTGCAAAGGTTTTGAGTGGATAGGGGATAAAAATAGGAAAGGCACAAGGGCGGGGCTCTTGCCTCTAACTCAGACAGGGACAGAGAAGCACACGCTCCATGAGCAAACCGACTGCTGCCGGACTCAGGGAAATGCAATGGTCTCAAGAAGGTGGCCCTAGTCAGACACTGAAAGTGTCTTTGCCCTTTACAAAAGATGCAAAGTATCACTGGGCATGGAGGCTCATGTCTATAATCCCAGCACCGGGAGGCTGAAGCAGGAGGATCACCACAGCTCTAGGCCAGCCTGGGCTACATAGTGAGATACAGGCTAGCCTGGCCTAGAGAGTGACCTGGTTTAAAAACAAAGTAAATAAACAATTGAAAGATGAGTTAAGGTTCCCATTTAAAAATTGAAATAAAATTCATTAGTTAAAGTCCAATTAATTATAGTTCTTATGATAATGCCTTAGTATTTAAAATCTAATGCTTATAGTGTTTAAATTTTTACAAAAACAGTTAAGGCCATTCAGTTGGGGGTGTATGTAGGGGAAGTAAAGTCTTCAGGCTGGAATAACCAGAGATGAATCAGTTAATGAATCTTCTGCTTCACTTTTGATAAAAACGAGATCTGAAGAAGCTGAATGAAATCCATATCCATCTAGGTTATATGTAATGGAAAAGGTCTTCCTTTAGGTTAAATGTGTTGTCTAGGGCTATAAGACTAGTTAACGACCAAGGCAGCACAAGGATTGTTCTAGTGTATAGTGGATATTCCTTCAGTAGTGTCTACAATGGTAAATAGGGACCAACCCCTCCGTCCAATGGCCTCAGCTCACAAGAGACACAATTCAATCTCTGTTAAGTGTCTAGATTAATGTGGGGCTTAGTAAACCTCCTACATTGTCTGCAGGGTGGAGGACAGAGGGACAGGAAGGGTCCAGAATTCCTGAGGCTTTCTCTTGGAGGACAAGAAACTACTCACATGCATG
Organism: Peromyscus melanophrys; assembly: GCA_902168415.1. Lineage (NCBI taxonomy): Eukaryota > Metazoa > Chordata > Mammalia > Rodentia > Cricetidae > Peromyscus > Peromyscus melanophrys. The sequence goes on along the minus strand of CABHPR010137071.1, from coordinate 33,788 downwards.
GGAGGCCGGATCCTGAGCACTGGGTCTTCACTGCCTGTTTTGATAATCCCAAGATTCTTTTAGCTACAGCTGTGTGCTATCAGGTCTCTTCCTTGCCAGGAAGGCAGAGCTAAACCTGCTGGCTTCCTTCCCTCTGAATCCTGGGTCTGTCCCTGATCACCTAGCTTTCCTCTCATGCTGCCCCCATTCAGACTGAGCCCTAGCTGAGATATGAATTCTGTAATTTGGGGGACTCAAAAATCTCAAGAGGCTCATGGGATATTGGACAGGACAGCAGAACATTGGAGAAACAGTCCTGGGACTGTAGGTGATTGCCAAGGAAAATATTACAGGCACAGTGAAATGTGCATTTCAGAGAAAGCTTTGTCCTAAATATTGATAAATACTGAAAGCTTATCATTGTTTGTTCAAAATTAAAACTGAACAGGGTGTTCTGTTTGCTGAATCTGACAAGTCTACATTTATGAGGAGGTAAGGCTGGCAACCCCAGGTACTGGAGACTGCTTTGGTCTGGGCTGTTTGAGATGGGTAAGAGGGAGACAAAAGGGGACAAAACTGGACGCGCATGGTTTTTGTTTGAAACAAAAACCAGGAGGGAACCTCTTTATTTTTGATTCCCCTGTGTTTCTGTGTGTGTGTCCTTGTGTTTTGCGGACACAGAGACTGATATTAAGAAAAACTGCAGAAAGTGACGCCAAATACAAGTATTGAATTAACAGTGGGAAAATAAACACTGTAAAAACATGATCAGTTTAAAAATAGCCATATTATGTGTAGGTAAGCTGCCTCCTATTTACCCCCCATGGCTATGCAGCCTAATCATCTTACTTGTTCCCATATAATCTTTATGCCTTCCAAGAGCCATGCATAATACCAGAGGGGCCTAAGAAACCACTTCTTTCCACTTGGACATCTACAAGTTAAGTAACCAAGGTCTGGAGGGAAGCAATGGCAGATTGAGGATCCCAGCGCCAAAGAACTTTAGTCCTGAGGGTACCCCAGCGTTGGTCTGTGTCCTAACTAATCTGCTTGTGGTATCAGATTTAGCTCTTATAAGCACCCTAGCAACACCTTCATTATTCAGGTGTGAGATGAGTAAGACAGGGAGAATTATGACTCTGGCCTAGGTCAAAGGTCATATAGCCAAAAGGTAGAAGAGGCGAAGGCTGAAAACCCAGCTACTCTGGCTGAGATGCCTGCACTGGGCTATGACATCCTGCCTCTGTCAGGTAAGATTAATTTACATCACCAAACATGTTACAAATGTAAACACTCAGAGTCCTCAACTCCTATGGTGGATCAGTCACTTAATCACAAGGCTACTTGGACAGAGTCAGTGGAAAGTTGATAAGACATTGTTGCTATCCATGCCAATTTCAGAATGAAAGGAACTGTGCAGACTGTGAATGTGCCCATTGCTAGCATCACAAAGCAATCAGATTTCAGTTAGTTTTGAAATATTAACTTTAAAATCATAATACCACGGTCTACTGTTGAAGTGACTATTCACTGCCACATAGGAGGTTTTGAGCTTGTAGCTGGAGTCCCTCAAGAAAGAAGAAGAGGCACAAAAAACAGGACAGGGTGGCTGAGAGGGAGGAGGAAGGGAGAGAGAGAGAGAGAGAGAGAGAGAGAGAGACAGACAGACAGACAGACAGACAGACAGACAGACAGATAGAGAGAAATTAAGGTAAAGTGGAAGCCCTCCTCATTCACTGTTAGCCACAAAGTGAAGCAAAGTCCCCTTGCCAGCCAGGTCTTGGGGGCCATCTGTCCACTATGGTCATGCCGTCCAGAAAGGGTACCCAGTACCCACCCATCACAATTTACAATTTTACAAGCTGTATGTTTTTCTTCATTTTGTATGAGATTATCAACCATGGCATCTCAGATACACAACTTGCTTTGGCCATTCCAGATTCCAGTTCCCCCGTTTATCAAAGATGGAGGGTTAAACTTCCTGCTTCTGCATCATGCTTCCAAAAACTACCTTCCTTATGACACAGCAGCCTGAAAAGAAGTAAGGTTGGATTTCTCCAAAGTTCCAGTATAAAGATCTGCAGGGTCCAGCTGGAGGTCTCAGGCCTCCACAAATCTGCAGAGGTGGCGATTGGAATAATGCAAACATTGTCTTTCCTCCTCACTGTATGTTAGCTGAGGGGTTCCTTGATAAATCTGTTTTGTAAGCCCAATCTCCAGAGCATCACCAAATCCTTTTAGAGATGAACCAGCCTCTCCCTATCTCTCCCTCTACCCCCATTAAACCATACAAGAGCATTTGAAATAAACTCAGCTTAATGCAAAAACAAAAGGCCATCCTCGCTTCTTCAGAAAGGTGGCAGTATTGCCTTGCAGTTTTGAGCAAGTTACCAAGCATGTGAGGTCTCTGATGAACAACCACCTTCTTCTCACCATGGAAAGGAGAGGACAGATGAAATCTATGGCTAACACTGATGGCTAGTGGCTAGGAGATACACCCCAGAGCTGCAGGGGCGCTCTGGCTTGTGGCCACTTAAGCTCTTGAGTTTTCAACTTGCCTCACTATATAGAGCCTTAGAAAATCTGTAGTGGGTCCCACGGACACCTAAGGACCAGGAGTAACAAAGGCAGTCACAGAGGCTCCTTGTGGCCCCTCAGCCACTGTACGCACTTTGGAACCACCCATCTCAAGGCAAACAACTGTGTAGCCTATTCAGAAGCACCAAGGAAAGCGATTGAGAAGGAAGGACACCAGCATCCAGCCGACACCTGTTACCCAGAAGGCTCCCACCAGAACTCTCACCAAAAGGATCCTTCTTAGAAGTTGTGTTCCGCCATCAATGAATGGTCTGTTACCACCGTTATAAAAGCAACAACATGCAAAGCGAGGTGGCCCTACCGGGATTGCGATGCGGGAACCCACACTCCTGCACCTTCTGTAGGCCTCCAGACAAACCCTTTCCTTCTCTACTCACCTCTCTGGACTGTCCCATCAGAAGTTTCTCGGTGTGCCACTAATACAACAATTTTAGGGAAAACTGTCCATTTATAAATATCAGATGGTTTGGGAAAAATATTTGTGGCACTGGGTTTTTTTTCCCCCATGGTGATGTCATTTTAAATTCTTAGTGTGCTCCAAATTCGCTATTTTTACTTCCTCCCAGTGACTGTTTTGGGAAATACGTTTGTTTGGATTAGCTACATGTTAAGTGACCCCTGGACTTGACACACAGCTAGGTTCATCTTCTCAGCAGCTGTGGCTGATAACGCACCCACTCTCTTAACTTCAGATCCCGTCTTTGCCCATTTCAACACTGCTCCCTTTGGATAGTCCCCTCAAAAACTCCTATTCACCGATAGAGGAGAAATACAGTAAAATAAAGACATTGGATTATTCCTAAACAAAACTCACACTCGACGCAGGTGAAAGGGAAGACATTTGAAGGCATTCAGTCAAACACAGCTGTTCACTTTGGGGGAACAGAGTGGCAGACGCCAGCGCAGGCCCGAGGCATTCATTGGAAAGCGGTTGAGTGGAGAGCGGTAGAAATGAAAAGTTTAAGAAGGAGTGCTGAACGCCTTACTCTACCTGATCGGAACTTCCTTCTAATCAGCAAAGAGTGCTCAGACCCCAGGAGTGTCATGGTGAGTCTCAGCAAGCCGCTGGTCGCTGGCCAGACGCCCCCTGCTTTCCACCAGAAACTGGCTCCCGGGAGCCCAGAGGACAGCAGCTAACAACCCAGAATTCATCCAACTCTCAGGGAGCTCCCTTGGGCAGGAGGACGCACAGTGGCCGCCAGTGTCCCCAGAAAACTGGCACCTCCCCCCTCGCCGCGCGCGAGGCTAATTAACTCCCAGCAGGCAGGACCCTCCTCCTCTCAGGGTGGCCAGGAGCAGCCGCATCCTAGGCGTTCCTGACTGATGTCATAGGCTGCCAGCGGTCGCGGAGTATCGCCACTACGCCTTTATGAAGGTCCCAAGTTTGCTATCTGATCCTCTTTACTACTGACAGGAGATCAGCCAATCAGGAGCGGCTGGCGGAGCCTGGGGGGACCCGGCGAGGCCCCGGGAGCCTCAGCAGCCCGCTCTTAACTCTTTGCAGAAGATTAAGCAGCGGCTGCTGGCCCGGGCGGGAGTCTTCACTGACACTACTAAGTCGGCTGCCTGGAGGCTGCAGGTGGCGCCCGGAGTTCGGAACGTACCCGGCGGCGCTGGCTGTGAGCGACCCTGGTGTCTCCAGTCTGCTGCAGGGCTCGGGAAGGGACACCCTGGGAACCAGCTGGAGTCCTGCCCAAGAAGCCGGGCTTACAACACCCGGGAGCGCTCGCTTTTTCTTGGCATCCGAGCGATGGTGCATCAAGGAGACCGGACATCTCGCAGCAGCTATAGCCGCGCAAGAGAGTCCGAGAAGGTGGCGGAAAGCCTTTAGCTGTGGATGGATACCCTCTTTAGGGACACAAGAGACTTGGTGTCTGGGGACTGAGCACGGAGGGAGAAGGTGCAAGAGTCGAGTGCCCTACTGGGTTCTCAACAGGGTAGGACAGGGGGGCTTGGACATGTGAGGTTGGAAAGGTGCAGAGGCTTTCCCAGTGCCTTCTCTAGTGGGAAATTCACCGCACCCAAAGCGGCGCTGATGCACGTTTCTAGGGGTCTCTGGGGTAACAGGGGTCCCACATGCGTCATTAAGTACAACAAATATTCTGTGTAAGACAAAGGCACAAATAAAAAAAAATCGAACTGCATACATAAAAATATACAATTTGCCATTACTTGCAACCTTCTGTGCACGTGGGCTCCCAGGTACCATTCCTTACATCTCCACTTTTGTTTCAAAACTCTGAATTCTTGAAACATCAGCCAGCGACAGGAGGAAGCCCACAAGTGACAATAACTTCTGGGGCTAATCTCTGTCCTGATCCAGGGGCTTCTGCCTCTGTCTTCTGTCGCTAAAGACAAGCTAGGCGGACTAGACCTTCCTTTTCCTCACTCTCTGGGCTGCACCAGCGTCGGTATGAATTAAGTTTTCTGGGATAGGCAACTTTCTTCCCCCACCCCCCATTTAATCAGAGAGGAGGTGGAGCCGTCCTACCCAGCTTCCTTTTGCGAATAGGGTTGGGCAGCCCAGGCCTGTGAGAGGCTGCCTCCTGTGGAAGCCCGCATTCCACAAGCAGTGCAGGACTGGGCTGTTCCTGTGGGAACAAACCACCACCGTGTTAACAGCAACCAAGATTCATTACCATGCAGGTTCGAAGGCTGGGAGTCAGAAACGGGCCTCACCGGGTTAAAATCAAGGTGTTGGCAGAGCTGTGTTCCCTTCTGGAAGCTCATGAAGAGAATTCATTTCCTTTCCCTCTCCAGCTACTAGAGGCCACCCATGTTCCTTGGCTTCTGGCCTGCTCTTCCATCTTCCAAAAGAGAAATTGTGGGTCAAGTTCTTGTTCCGTCTTATCAGTCTAACACCCCCTCCCCCCCAAACACACCTTTTGCATCTGTCTTTGAGTGAGTTATCCTTACTTTAAGGAAACGCTCTGTTAGGCTAACTGATGATGGACCTTAATTCCCATTTGCTGTGTAATGTAGCAGGGTCGCTGATGCCTGAAAACAGAACATAAAGGCGAGGGTGTGATACTGTGGGTCACACAGAGTGGTTGTCTTCTCAGCTTCTCTTCGCTGTAGTTAAACCCCGCCATCCAGGTCTTCAATGAAAAGAAATAAAACAGGAAGATTTGGGAGGGGCAAGCTCAGGAGTCTAGAAGAGCCCTAAGCAGGTTTGAGATGCGTGGGGCGTGGGGCAGGGGCTACTCCAGAGAAAAGAGGTGTTAGAATAAGGAGCATTATAAAATCCTGTGGAGAAGAGAACATTTCAAAAGAAAGAGTGAAGAAAACCAAGCAGGTCTTTACACTGAGGGCTGTGAAGCTGAGATAATACCCACAGAAGCTCAATGGGGCATTCTTGTTTAGTGGGGGTTGTGATGAAATCCAGGGAAGGCTCCAACCCAGGGGTCTTCCTGACCCAGAGGGAGGGAGCGTGTTTGAGTTTGCGCTTGGAGAGAGGAGCCGAGTCCCTCTTTTGTTTTCTTTAATTGTTGTTGTTTAATGAGGTGAGGTCTCCCGAATGAGTGTAGGCTACCCTGGAATTCTTTCAGTTTCCATCTCAAAAGGAGTTTATTAATTAACCTTTAAAATAATGCTTTTATTAATTCTTCAAGAATTTCACATCATGAATTTTGAGCATATTCATGCTCCCCCCCCCCAAGCCAACCCAGATCTACTCTCTCCACCCTCCTTACCTCCCTACCCACTCGTCCAACTTAGAGTTGTCCTTGTGGTCACCTCCTCTTTTGCCTGCTCTCCCTCCTCCCCCTCCTTCCTCTTTTTCTTTTTTTTTTTTTTTTTAAACCATTGTATTCGATTTGTAATGCCTAACTACTCTCAGGTCAGGCGTGGAGCCTGCTCAGGTTGACCACAGTCCTGCCTCACTCAGTCTCTGGAGTGCTGGGATTAAAAGTTTGTATTACCATACCCCCTTTCTTATTTTTGTCCCCTTCCTTTCTTCCTTCCTCTTTCTCCCGTCTCTGTCTCTTGGCCTCCCCCCCCCCC
>CABHPR010137071.1:0-27109 GCA_902168415.1 Peromyscus melanophrys | reverse complement strand
CCCCCCCCCCCCCCGCCCCCGCCGACTCTGGTGTGAGTTGGGAAATCCTGATAACCACAGCCCTCCTCCATTTTTCCCACCAGAGTACGGAGCAGCTGACTTCTGCCCTCTGGGATTTCTAGCCCTTATGGCTTGGGATATCTATGGATATAAATATGTGCATTATAGAAGCTCATCCTTTGCCCTCTGCGGTCAAATATTTTTATGACTTTTTGGGTGGAATTTGGACAGGCTGTTCCCCAGGAGAATGGAATCTCAGACAGCTGCTGTCAGAGTGTACTGTAGCAGCACAGCAATGGCTGCCCGTGCAGCCGGACTCCTCACCGGTAGTTTTTCAAGGTCCTTCTTCCCCTTTCTCATGGAATTTTATTTTGATTTTTTTTAACTTTGCTGTTAGTCAATTGCTTTTTGTTTTATTTTTTTACTATGTCATAAATTATAGTCACGTGACATGTAAGGATGGCTCAATCTACCATAGACAAGTGGAACCCATATACAAGGATGCTCCCTTAAGAGTGTAAGTTCTTATACAGAGATGAAAAGAATAAATTCTAACTAAAAGATAGAATTAACCATCTCTATTGCTAACCGGAGAGTGAAGGTGCTTTGTAACACACACACACACACACACACACACACACACACACACACACACGCACGCACGCACGCACAAGGGAGAGAGAGAGGCAGGAGGGTCAGGAATTCACTGTCATCCTCAACTAGAGAAGGAGTTCAGACAAAGGCTATAGCAGAGCCTGTCTAAAAATTAAAACCAAACAAAGAAAAAGTCCAAGCAACGGCAACAACAATCCTCTCTGTCCTTTGTTGATGGTTTGCCCCAAAGGCTGTGGAGCAATGCACTGCTCATAGGTCTGTGGTGCTACAGGTAGAGATGGGTCCATCTTTACCCACCTCCTTCCCCCCCTAAAAGCCTCATCTTTACCAAATGTGCTCTGCTCAGTCTGGCGCTGCTTACCACTTTTACCGGTGCAGTACGTGGTGAAGGGGAACTATTATTATACAAGGGGGTATGGAAATCACTGCAGGCTCACCTAAGAGTTGTCGTTCATAGCCGTGGTTCTCAGCCTGAAGGTAACATGGGAATGGCTGTGTTCATGGGCCTGAGCCCAAAGCATGGCTCAGGGACGTCAACTTGAATTCTGACCCGAGACCTTCTTCCTTGAGTACAGCCTGAGGCCAAATGTTAGGTCACAGGCAGGTGTAGTGTGGTGAGCACAGTCAGCGCACCTACACAGGCTGAGGACTTGCAATTCCTCCCTGGAGGAGGCTCCTTCTTAGCCTGGTCTCTGCTTCTCCCGCTGGCATCAGCTTTCACAGTGATCTTGAAGAGTCCGTGATTCAGGTGTCTCCTCCCTCCTACAGTCCTTCTACTTCCTTTCACAGGTCTGGTTGACAAGCAATCAAGAGGACCGTTTGCTCTTCCTTCACATACTCTGAAAATACGTTCCAGGATGTGCCTGAGTCCCCATGGCAAGTACCCTGTCAGGCAGATTTGCAAACTCAAATGAATTGAGTGGAAAAAAGTGTAGGGGTGAAGGGTAGCATGCAACAGATGGGGCAGCAGATAGCTTGCCCAGGTGCCTGTGGCCACTGGGGAGGAAATATAGATCCATGTTCGACAATTGTTCAGAATCGGAAATCCAAGGTGTAAAACACTGGGTTTTGAAAACACAAACAATTAGCAGCAAATAGCAATAAAATATGTCCTACTATATGACCGGTCGGTCTGCGGGGACGTGCAGATTATTCAAAAAATGAGTATAAAGTTGTAAATACAATATGTCGTGTAAGAGCAACTGCCTCTACCGAATGATATCATGACTGTGCTCACTGCTGACAGAGGCATGGGAGTTTGAGAGCTTCAGTCAGTGCAGCAGAAGCGGCCAAGTACAAACGCTTGCTAACTGTCTCCCCTTCTCAATCTAGAATACTATCAGCTGTCAGCTTCTCCCAGCATCCCTGGGGCCCCGTGCAGGGGGAAGTGGGTACCGTCTCTGCTGCATTAACCTCTGGTCAAAAGAACATGAGGGCACACCCACTGTGACTTCAGGCTGAGTGGTAATTCCATGCCACTATTAGCTGCCTCAGGAAAGCAATTTAACGTCTCACCTCTGAAAAACCACTCAAACTCTAGCTGGGCAGGGGAAATAGGTCGAGTCACTGACTGAAGGAATGCAGCCTCAGTCACTAGCTTATTTCAATTCCAGAAATATTTATTCAGCACCAACTATGTTCTAGCAGCAAAGGGGATATAAAGATGGAACAGATAGGGGCTGGGACCTTGAGCTGAGACTACAATGACGGGTCTTCCGTAGGCTCCCAGCAAACCTGAATCCGGGGTCATTACTGCACAGCGCTAGTTAATGTCATCATGTCTCAGGTGGAACCCATGTCAGGCACAGCTAATAGAACCTGCTTTCTTTTGTGAAACTGAATATAAAAGGACTTTTTCCTAACTTAAACAAAGACTTCAATTTAAACAAATGTTAAAATAAAAAGTAGTTTCAGTTGAAAGAATCTGTCACAAACCTTTCTTTCCCTGCCTGCCAGAAACACTTCCCACCCTGCCTCCTCCTCAAAGGGCATACAACTTGAAGCCAAGTTGAAGCCATTGGGCGAGAGGATGATGTTACGGGGTTGAAAGGTCATGGGCCCTGCATCCTCTCTCCTTTGTCCTTCAGTGTCCTTGCTAGTCCTTTAAGGAGTAGAGACCACACACCAGCAGAGAGTCTGCTGGCAGCTTTTGTATCAACCCCATCCCATTTTCCAACCCCTTCTAGTGTTTAGGTTACAGAGCACGGAGGTTTTGTTCAAGCTACTTTGAATTACAGCTCTACAATGGGCACGTCCTTCTGGCCCAGGGTCGGCCTCGGACGACTCTCATTGCTGAGCTCCCTTCGTCCCAGAGCATGTGGAAGATGGAAAAGCCTAGAACAGTGATTAAGCCACCATCAGCTAAGCGTGAGTTGCATGCTACAACATATTCAACTCTTTGTTTGTTTGTTTGTTTGTTTCTACAAAACTCAGATAAGCTCTTTTGTTTGTTTGGGTTTTGAGGGTGACAGAGTAACCTACAAAAACAATTTAAGAATGGGTTTATTTTGTCTCACAGTTGAAGTGACTGTAGTCTGTCATGGCAAGGGAGGTCTGATGGGCAACTTGAGTGAACTTGAGCGAATATGTTGCACCCTCAGTTGGGAAGCAGAGGGAGATGAATGCTGATTTTTTAGCTTGTTTACTTCTCTCAAGTCCCCAGCTCATGGGATGGTGCCACCCACATTTAGAAAGGGTTTTCTTTACCTTTTTTCTAGAAACCTTCTCCCAGATGTGCCCACATGTGTATCTCCTACAAGATTCCAGATTCAGTCAAGATGACAGGGAAAAATACCCAGTACAATGACTGAAGATCACTAGTTTATCCAAGCACAGGTACAAGTTTATCTTTCTAGATTTTCTTGGGCATAGAGCATTGCTGATTTCTCTCTTCCTTATAAAACCCATCTCATGTCCCTATGCCCCTCTGAAGTTTTGCTCTTGTATGCTGGACCACAACTTATTGAACTGGTTATGGCATAATTGAATGTGGGGTTCCAAAATATTTGACAACAGTAAAAGGTTTTTAGACTGTGGTGGTTTGAATGAGAATGGCCTCCATAGCCCCATATATTTAAATGCTTGGTCCCCAGTTAGTGGAATTGTTTGGGAAGGATTAGGAGGTGTGGTCTTACTGGAGTAGGTACAGCCTTGTTGGAGGAGATGTGTCACTGAGCATGGGCTTTGAGGTTTCAAAAGCCCATGCTGGGCCCAGTGTTACTCTCTCTGCCTTCTGCCTTTGGATAATGATGTAAAGCTCTATGACAGTTTGCTTCCTGACATGATGATCAGGGACACTACTAAAACCGTAAGACAGCCTCCAATTCTTTTATTATTATTATTATTATTATTATTATTATTATTATTATTATTATTATTTATAAAAGTTGCCTAGGTCCTGGTGTCTCTTCATAGCAACAGAACAGTAACTAAGACATGGACACTTGATTTATGCAAATAAAACTGGTGATCAGTCTGAGGTGTTTCAGGAAGAGCTTGCCACTTCTTCACAGCTTCGGTTCTGAACACACACGTGGACTTTATACTGCACATGTGTCCGCATCACAGGTCTCCGGAGAATACTGCCTGAAATGTCTCAGTTCACATTCAAGATTTTTGTATGTTATGAACTGCAGTGATTTTTACTCTGAATACAAAGGCTTCTGCTCTTACAGAGCATAATGGTTTAGATACAGAAAACAATTTTTTTCCCCCACCATCATTTCTCAGCATGTATTAAATTAGTAGATCTTTGGACTATATTATATTAGAATGTTTGATTTTAAAGTTACATTTGAGTTGCTCACTTAAGTGCCCTTAAAATTATTCAGTGGATTTTGACTCTGGACTAAGATGGAATTTCCGAAGCCTTCTGAGATGTCCCTAAACATGCTTCTACCAGATTTTTTTTTATTATGTATCTATGGAAAATGGCATTTTCATTATTGATGACTATAAAAACAAAACATTGATCAAGTTTGAATAACATTGAAGACTCTCTGCATCCTGCAGTATCAAATACTTAGTGAAGCTTTAATTCCATATGTAAAAATAAATGAGCAATCTATCTCATTAATATGAAAATGTGCTTCCATCTTTAATAAATGCTGAAATTATATATACCAAAGAAATTAAAAAATGTCTCTATTTAAAACTTATTTTCAGTAAGTGTTTGATTTATAGGTGTGTTTTATTTATTGATATAATGTGCCACGTAAAGATTTCCCATGCAAAATGATACTGAATGTAAGAAACCCAAAAAGTCTTGTTCTAGACCAATGTATTCATGTGTTTCTCCACTTTGGTTTCCTCAAAGCTTTTTGAAAACCCAAGTACAAAACCAAACTAACCTTCCTCTGTCCCGCGTTCCCTATGAGCCTCCTCCCGTCCCTGTGTCTCCTTACCTGTAGTTTCCTGCCCTTTCAAGTGTGTGGAAAACCACTTGCCTGACTCTAGCTTGGAGAAGAGCCCACTGCTGACCCCCGGGCCTCCTCCCATTGCTATTCCGTCTATCTCAGAGCCCCATCTGTACTCAAGTCCTCCTTTCGTTTAGCCTTTGTACTTCCATCCTTCAGATCTTGGCTTTTCCCTGCTTTGTTACCAGTGTCTCTTGACGTTTCCCTGCTCCAACTCATCTTCCATGTGGTCATCAAGGTCATACTTCTAAATCAGATGCCACTGTCCTCCGTTGACCTCTTCAGTGCCGATAGGTACCACCCGTGCTTCTGAGTGTGGCACAGAAGGCTCCGTGGACCTAGCCCCACCATCTTCTTTTACTTCTATGTCTTCTGCCTCTTCCCTCCATTCTTTCTGGCTTATCAGTAGCAAATAGCTTGGAGCATGATGGGGCCTTTTTGTGCTCTCTGTTTTTCTTCTTTCCCCATGGTGTGTCTTTGGTCTGAAATGTCTTTCTCCCTTTTTCTGCCTAGAGGTATATCCATTCTCCAAAAGTTATCCCAGGCTTTATCTTGTTTATATTCTCTTCTCTGGCAGCCCCAGGCTGAGTTCATGGTACTCTCCTTGCTTTGCTACTGGCCTATCTTATGTATGTTTGTGTTATTGTGACAGTCAGTGTGCTGTTTTGCTCTGTTGTTGTTGTTGTTTTGAGACAAGATCTTGCTATGAAACCCAGGCTGGACTGGAACTTCCAATCTTCCTGCCTCAGTCTCCTAAGTAGCTATGAAGAGTGTTGGGACTGTAGCGCAGTGGTAGAGCATTTGCTTAACCTACGTGTAGCCCTTGATTCAACCCCCTTTACGTACAGAAGGTAGGTAGATAGGTAGATAGATAGATAGATAGACAGATGGAAACCAAGTGTCTGGGATGGCAGGCCTGTGTGAGCATGCCAGAATATCAATTATTTACAACACAAAGATTTATCAGTCATCTGTGGGAGATTGAAGGACAGGAATAATGCTGCCACGTTCATCTGTCATGGTCTAGCTTTCCCTTTTAATATCATTTATTTTCTGTGTCTCTCTTCTCATAAAAACTACTCTTTGATGTATTTGTATTTTCATTATTATATATTGAGCAGTGTTTCTTGTCTTCCCCTCCTTCTACAATTAGTTTATAAACTTGAGGCTGATAAGGATGTGACTTTCTTTGAGTCTACAGAGAAATCTCAGGCGGTGGTTTGCTTTCACAAAGTGTTGCTCAGCTTGGGTTGGTTGGTGGATGCAGCAGAGGGATAATTTTGTTGGTCTGAATCACCCTGGACATGCTATATCAGTCTGTACTTCCCAGAGATGATGAAACCACTTCTGGTTCATAAAGTGTGACCTGGGAGTTTGCTATTTCCTTCAACATTTCTGTGTGTGTGCAACTGGTCACATTGTGTCTCTGAGTTTCACTAGCCTGCCATCTTCTCTACTCCCCAGATAACAGAACGGAGTCCCATAAATCTCTGCCCCGAATCAGGTGACCTTACAAATCATGTGAACATTCTCGTTAATCCAGGATGCTTGGTATTGACTAAAGCATGACTGAGCACCTCCCACAATGCCTGCAGAACCGGGAGGGCTGGGAGGATGACAGATCAAGCTGCAGATGTGGCAGTCAGTCAAGACTTGCCAAACCTCTTCTTCATATCACCCCACTTCTCCGAGGGCGTGTGAGAGTCAAACAGGGGTCTTGCTGTCCGAGGGGACACTGGTCTGGGAAGGAGATCTGCCTCAGAAAAAACATGGTTCACTGAGGGAGTTCAAACACATTCTCTCAAACCTACATATGACCATTAAGAAATTAGTAGATTTTAAGTGCGATTGTCTGAAACGGAAAAATCCCAAGTGCAATTAAAACCAGCTACAGTAACAGCAAGGAAATTCGTGGTGGGAGGCTTGTTTACCAAGATACCCTCAGGAAGCTGGTCTCTGGAACCCAGTGTTCAGTCAAAGGAAACTTTTAAAGTGACTGAATTGAGCAAACAGCCAAGGGATGTTCACATTGAGCCTACCCCTGTGCAGCAGAATGACTTTTTATGAACCTGGCTTGGATGTGTCCTGCATTACGGGAATTCACCAGGCACCCTCCCCTGAACCTCAGCACTCAGGCTGTTCCATCATGCCTCTCTTCTCGAGGATTTTCCTGTCTTGTAATTGCTCTGTTTTCATACTTTTTCCCAAACTCATTCCTACTTTTTTTTTCTTTTTTCACTTTCAAACCCTCACAGCTTCCTTTGTGACTCTTGCTGAAAGCCTTTGAGACATTTAAGATGCTTTTTTTTTTTTAACGTGGAAGAAGATGACATGGGAGGCCGGGTAGTTGATTCTAGTGGCCCCTTCCTAGTCAGAGGCAGAGCTAAGACCCAGGCTGGGATCTGGGGTCTTTCTGTGAAGCCACTCTTTCCACAGATTGGTTTGTCTCCAACTTGAGAGGTGATAGAGACACGTCAGCAGCTCTCTGGACATGCACATGCCCCACAGAACTGCTGCCCACCGGGGACAGGTGTTTCCTTTATCCCCCTGGGTGGCCAGCACTCATGTCAGGAAAATTAAACATCTCTAAGTTGTTTCCTGGCTCGTGTAGCCTTTTCTTAAGAGTTCATTGCCAATTCCTGTTGGCTTTGGTGGTGGTGGGGGCTTCTGGAAAGTTCTTTATTATGAACTGACCTTGGTACTAACCCATTCAATGAAAAAAAACCTCAGAGATTTTGTTACATTATCATGTAAAACTAAAGAACAGTAACTGTATATATGAGACTTTCAAGCAGGAGTCTAGGAAATCCTGATGTGTTTGACAGGAACGTTGTTTAAAATGGTCAGAGGAGATTTACATGACTGAAGTTGGGCTGGGTTTAAAAGGAGGGTTGAGACATCCAGCCTATCCAACCACTCTGGTGATGTTATGGTCCTTCATCTTGCAGAGTAGCTGTACTGTCACAGAGGCTGGTTATAGCAAAGGTTGTGAGTTTTGGAACTAAAGGTTCAAACACAGTTCCTTTGATTGTATCTTCTATGGCCTGTGTGACTGTGGGGTAAGTTACTTGACCTCTCTGTTCTTTGCATCTCGGTTGCCTTATCTGTATGGAGAGAATTCAAGGGATACATATGTGAAAAGCACCCTCAGAGGCTGGCACGTGGCAAATGGGAGGCAGAGTGCTGACGAGCAGGAAGATGGTGGTGAGACATCAAGTCCTAGTGCCAGAACCTATGAGCTCATCTCCAGGCCGAGCTCCAGTACACAGAAGCACCTCATGCATTTTAGAGTGTTCTACCAACATAGCTACGAGTCTTTGCAAGGAACTCTGCCTATGGCTGCTGTGGTCTTCCTGCAGCTGTGTGAGAAGGCGTGTGGCCACGGAGGCTGCACACGGCCCAGCTGAGTCTTTATTTTATTTTATTTGAATGATGATTCCCTGGGGAATATAATGTAATGAAATGCCCGGATGTTAATTGTAATAACCAAAGCAATGGCAGTCACAAAGGTTTGATTTTTGTCCTATTTGGGAAGAGAAATCCCACTGAAATATTTGCTGGGGTAGAAGTCTATAAATCTGGAATTAAAAACTCTGAAGTCCCCTTCCCTCTCTCTCTATAATTTGGTCTTGTTGGTAAGTAGGTTTGAAGGCAGACATGCCATGATACCTTCCAGGGGACAGAGCCAGGTAGTAAAAGCTGGTAGACACATGTGTCATCCAAGTTTTCTGAGGTTGGCAGTGTAGCTCAGTGGTAGAATGATTGCCCACCATGTGGGGCCCTGAGTTTCATCCTCAGCACTGCCCCAAACCAGCTTCTTCAATTTCACCTACAGCACATGTATTGTGAGCATGCACTCATGCATTCACACATGTCGAACCATTAGTTGACACTGAGCGGTCTCCTGTGCTAGATATTTGAATGGTTGTAGTATCTCATTTAATATTCACAATTTGGGAAGTGGGTACAATTTTTATTCTCCTACAGATGGGGAAACTGAGGCTCAGAGTGAGAATTGACCTTGAAATAAGACCACCAGGGTGTCTATACTAACACCACATCTCAGGGTCATCCCTGGAACTTGGAAGGCCTACCTCTCTTGACATTTTCCAGGTGGAACCTAGCATCTGAGGAGACCAGAGGTGGTATGTGAGGGTAGGTGGCAGAATGGGCTTTCTCTTCTTGGCCTGATAGCCATGAACTGTCCCTGCAGTGGGTCTACCAGATACTTAAACATGTCAAGACTAGAGTCTTGTTGGCTGTCTGGCCTGCATGGATTCAGGGGGCTTCCTGGTGTTGATACCATTCCCTGGTCGGGGTGTTGTTTATTTGGTGGGCTCACATAACAGTACCCAACTTACTTACCAGGCCAGGGTTATCTGGCTAATGTTGGTGAGAAATGAAAACCAGGTCATGATGGAAGGGTCTCAGCAAGATTGAGGCTGAGCAAACTGGTGGAAATTCATGAACTGTGGACCATTAGCTGTGGAGCCCCCATGGAACTGGACTAAACCTTATAGATAGGCAAGACAGCTATTTAGCTTGGAGGCCCCCAGGCAGTGGGATTGGGATCTGTCCCTGGTACACGAGGGGGCTTTTTGGAGCCCAGTGCCTATGGTGGGACACCTTGCACAGTCTTGGTGCAGGGAGGAGGGGCTTGGACCTGTCTCAACTGAATGTACCAGGCTCTGCTGACTCTCCATGGGAGACTTCGCCTTGGAGGATGTGAGAATGGGGGGTGGGTTGGGGTGGAAGGCTGGGGGGCAGGAGGAGGGAGGGGATGGGGATCTGTGGTTGATATGTAAAATGAATAGAAAATTTCTTTTTTTTTTTTTGGTTTTTCGAGACAGGGTTTCTCTGTGTAGCTTTGGCACCTTTCCTGGAACTCACTTGGTAGCCCAGGCTGGCCTCGAACTCACAGAGATCCGCCTGCCTCTGCCTCCCGAGTGCTGGGATTAAAGGCGTGCGCCACCAACGCCCGGCCAGAAAATTTCTTAATAATAAAAATAAATAGGGAAAAAAACAAGAAACAAAAAACATAAACAACAAAAAAAGGACTGAGGCTGAGACAAATTATTGTCAGCAATCAGAATTTTTAGACCCATATCAGAAACCGAATATAATAGCAGTTAATATTCCAAGACCAATTGTCCTGTCAAGCTTCCATATGATTCTCTGACTTCTAGGGAACACAGAGAAACAGAAGGCAGTCTGAATGCTTAGCTGCCTGAGGGGGTTCTCCATTTCTCAGAAATTGAAAGGCATGCAATGTCCCCAGAGCCATGGACTCTAACCTGAAAAACCTATGACACATGCCTCTCAAGGCAGCTAGATCAGACTAACTCCATGATCCCTGAACCCAGCATGTTGTTTCAGTAACTCAAAGTTTTATATAGATATGAGTCCTGCAAAAACTATTTGCCCAAAGCCCTCAGACCATCAAGGGATAGCCCTGCTTAGAGAAGTGACAGTGTGACTGGGGTCATCCGGTTGCTAAGAGACAGGGCTGGACTCTGGGCCCAGGTATATTTGAAATACAAAGTTTTTCTTTATTTTTAAAGATACCACTGGTTGTAGTCCTTATATGTGAATTTTACAAAAATGGACAATTTCCTCAATCTGCCTCGGGTTTTCAAATCTTTTATGAGCCAGGGATCAAACTTCCTTTGCTTTTTGACTGTAGTCTGCTTTTGGCTCACCTTATGTAAGAAGAGGAATGTCATACTTTGTGCAGGTTTGCTCCTGGGTCACCGGAACTTCTGAGAAGTGGATTCGTGATTTAGGTTGATGTGAGGACATCAGCCACTATGGTTGGCACCAATGGCATTCAAAAACAGCTCCACAGATCTCAGGTTGGGAACAACACCACATCTGGGGGCATTCTGATGTCCGACAAAGCAGAGAGATGGCAGGGGTGAGGAGGAGGAGGAGAAGGAGGAGAGAGAGGGGGAGAGAGGCATTCATGACTAGGAATTAAGAAATGAACGATGCTATTTGTTTATTAAGATGATAACTCATTTGAACATCACACGGAGCTAACCCCCTTTAAGCAGATAATAAGCACGGCGTGTTCTTTATGATAGTGCGGCCATAAAACGAGAAGACTTTACTCTTTGTTATTTATTGGGTCAACCGGACAAATCATTTTTCTACATGCCAGGCTTGGAAAATTCTTTTATTTTCTGTCTCCTTCTTATAAATAAAAACAGCATAGAGCTGATAAATTTATCTTAATGCATTCTGTACTGTAAAATCAACATGAGTTGGCCTTGGCATTGAGGCTTTCAGTCCGAGTGTGGATGGCATGCATATGTTCTTATTTTTTCCATTACTCGTTCTTTTAGCTTAGAGCCATGGTAGGAAAAAATTTTTTGATGCATATGCTAAATCCCTTTCTCTCTCTTTTTCTTTGACCACCATATTAGACTGCGGACCTCAGCATGCTCTTCTCATGTGGGTGCTATAACCCCTGCCTAAATATCCTGCTGGCATCTCACCTTATCCCTCTGAAATCCATTCTCCATACAGCCACTATAGTGACCTACTCAGTGGAAACCAGCTCAGTTCCTCAGAGCTTTCTAACTCCCCCACAATGTCCTTAGGATCGAACCCAGCCCCTCTCATTGCCCCTCGGACCATCTTCAGCCAGTTCCTCTTGTTGCTTCTGGTTCTTCCAGCTTCTTCTTCTTCTTCCATTCAGCTCTTCTTCTCAGCAGCTACTGTGGAAGGGTGGCCAAATATGATGACCTCATTAGCAGGCTCATTTGCCCTTTGCTTTCTGGATGTGCCCAATTAATGGGAGGCTCTGGCAGGAACTGGAAGGAAGTGCAGAGTGAGGTACCCAGTCCACCCGCAGCCTTCCTGATACCTGTTCCCTCCTCTTCTTGCTGTCCTCAGCATGGTCAGGATGTCCTGCCGATCTGGCCCCTGGGAGTTTTCCATGTGGCCTACATCTTTGCAGTTATTCCCTTTATCCAAATTGCCTCCAGTTTTCAACAAGACTACTGCTCCTAACTGGCCTTAGAGTCCCTGCTGTGTGGCACCTGCCTGTACTCCCAACCTTGCTCTAAGCTTGCCTGCTGTCTGCCAGTCACCTTGCCGGCTCTCCTTCCACGTACACCCTAAAAGCACTTGTGATGCTACCTGCAGAACGCAGTCCCCCACAACCCCTCAGGTCTTCACCTGGCAGAACTTCACTGCCCTGAGCATCTCAGAAAGGTCTTCTCTGTCATCCCTGTCTTAAATAATCTGCTTCCCACTGCCAGACTCTGACTCCTAAGCCCCAGGATTAACCGGAACTGTTTTATTTAGTTATCTACTCAAGTCGCTGTTTTCCTAGTCCCAGTTCTGGAATGTGAGCAGGATCCTGTGTCTGCCCTGCGCATTGGTAACCTCAGTGCCTAGAAATGAGCCTTGCACAAGGCAGTGGCTAGGAAATATTGGCTAAGTGTTTATTGGATGAATCTAGTTGAATCATCTCATTTATAGGTGAGGAAGAGTGGTGAAGCTGGGTTGAATTTCTCAGGAACTCACATAGGGATGGAATTGGGGTGTTCCATCAGCACCTCCTAAATGTCCCATTAATTTGTGTCTTGTCTTTTCTGTAGAACAGGAGCTGTCTTCTTCACTGAGTATGCATTTTATCACACTGAACAATTGAACCCATGGCATGGGTTTTCTAATTCATGTGGTCCTAATTTATTTTCCTCTCTATCATCAACCCCCTCTTTTCTTCCTCCTGTCTTCCCATTTCATTGCAGCAATGAGTCATTGATTAAGAGTTAATACTCGCTATTAGACAGAGGAAATCAAAGCAGGAGGAAACTCTAGGAAGTCAGAGCATAAATCGTAGCAACAGGCGTTAACAGTCCTTCACTGGCGAGTGCACTCTGAGGTCATGCATGGTAGGCGGGGCTTTAGCTCTGCATTCCCCATACCAACCCTATGGTCTAGGTGTTCTCCTATTTTAGAGGAAGAACTGACATTCACGGAGGCAGGGGGATTGCTTGGGCTATTGAGGGGGTGGCATGGATTTTGACATGGGTGTCACCTCAAACTCACCTCCTACCTTCCTCAAGTTTATGGAAGACTCTGCTAAGTCAAGGCAGGAGATATAGTTGATCCAACATCAAAGCGAAGGCAGGGACTGAAAACAGACTCTAGTGAGCAGTTCGGCTGGAGCTTGGACAACTGAATGTGGGTGGAGAGGAAGTCCAAGGACCAGAGGCCATAAAAGAACCAGTTTAAAGCTAAGAAGCAGGAAGTGGGCCTCATAGCTTGGGTTGATCTGCTTCCCGTTGCTTCAGTGGGGTCCCCATAGCAGGTTAACTGTATATATAAGAATGAGGTTTGCTTAGCTCACCACTGTGGGCATTCAGAGAACGATGGCCAGACTGGCCCGATCTTGGGGAAGACCTCATGCAGATGACAATGACAGGAGTCCACGTGGGAACAAACAGTCATCACCAAACATGAGAGTGGAGTGAGACTGGGGAACAGCTCCCCAGTGACCGCAGACCCTCCCTCTAGACTCCATTCTTTAGCGTCCCATGAGCTCTGTTATGACCATATGGAGGACTACGCCTCCAGCACATCCCAGGACATGGTCCAACAACATCCAAGCCATAGCAAGCACCTTAAGTCTGAGATTTGGGACGGAGGGTCACGGTAAAGATGGAACTTTCTGGCCCCTTCTCGATATTTTCGAAGGTCTTTGGAAATAATTTTGACAAGGGTGTCTGGCAGGTAAGCAGAATCTTCCCCCTTAACTCAGTAGCAGGACAAAATACTGACTTGGTTTTCTTGAAGTTATCCTGAAGCACAGTGACTGGATCTGGAGATCCTGTAAGCAGTGAACCGGGACAGAGTTGGGGAGAAGTTCGTGGAAGTCAGTCATGTCTGACTCAGAAAGAGGGAGCCAAGCTAAGGCCTTGGTCATCATTGGCTGTCAATCAAAGTATTTAGGCCCTTGATAGGAATCTCTTACTTGCAGACCAAGGTTTAGTGTTCAGTGTGTTCTTTTGACTGGTGTCACCTGCACATGACATCTTTTTTGTCCCAAAGAATTTCTCTCTCGATTGCAGAAAATGAACAGAAGGCCAGAAGGAATAGCTGGGCTGCTCAACCAGAGACCAGGCAGGTGAGTAGCAAGGAGTAACTGTAAAGTACTTAATCTCCATCCTGTAAGTGTTCCAAAGAAATTGCTTAATTTATTAGTATGCAGAGGCTGTTGTGCAACTGACAATAACAAAAACTACTTCTGCATTTTCCTAGGTCTACTTTTGAGCCGCCCAATGTTTTCATCATAATATTTACTTCTGGGTAAATAGGCTAAATTCTCCAATTCTGATACAAAACAGAAAGATCAGAGAATGAAAATAAATAGATGACATGGCTGTTTAAAGATAATGTACAATGTTTTCTAGCAGCATAAATATTTGATTGTAAAACTTTCAATATGTTGTGTCTGTTAACTAGTAATGTACAACATTTAAATAACTCATCCAGCCCAAGTGGGCTCGGGTCACTCAGGAGGACAGAGGGAAGGCCAGCCTGGCAGAAGGCCCATTTCCTATCACAGAACACCCCGTGGCTGAACCCAGAAGCTATCTGTCCCATCTGGAGCCCTTTGGCCAGGACTTAGCCACAGACAAGAGCAGAGGGTTAAACGGAGCCCTTGCAGACAGAGAATTTTCCCTTATTTGATTTTGGACCAAATTTTCTCTGTTTCCTACCTAGAGCCTTCCATGCTAGGCAAGCTTTCTCCCTCCGAACCATACCCCCAGTCCTTGGCTTTTTGAGATAAAGTCTCAGACTCGAGATCCTCCTGTCTCCACCTCCTGAGTGCTAGGATGAAAGGACGGCCCAGTCAACCCTCTGTTGAACTGCTGTTAGACCTGGGGACGCTCAGTTTGACTGGGACTCTTTGACATGTGTGTTTGACTTTTGTGTTTAGGGTGGGGAGCTAGATGGTGTTTCTGGAACACGGTGGAGGATGTATTTGGATTTACTTTGGAATTCCATCCAACACATTGTCTTCCCCTTTCTCTATACACTGAATCCTGTGATCAGGACTCACATTACAATCAAGGGAGAATCTGGGAGGCCTTTTACATTTCTGCTTGTGTGTGTGTGTGTGTGTGTGTGTGTGTGTGTGTGTGAGAGAGAGAGAGAGAGAGAGAGAGAGAGAGAGAGAGAGAGAGAGAGAGAGAGAGAGAGAGAGAACCTCTGCAGGCAGGTGTGGAGGCCAAAGGTTGATGATGAGATGTTTTCCTCAATCACTTCTCCACTTTTACTGACAAGGTCCCTCACTGAACCTGAAGCTTGCCATTCTGGCTAGGCTGACTCTAGCATCCACCTGTCTTTGCTTTCTGGCATTGGAGTTACAGAAGTATCTCACACATCGGCTTTTGACATGGGTCTGAGGACCCAAACTCGGTTCCCCACACTTGCACAGCTCTTTCCTAGTCTCTCAGCCTTGGTTTATGTATCACCTGTAACAAGGGACAAACACAACATAATGTGCCTCTTCCTTCTTCTGTGTGAGGGCGAGTCACGGGCACAGTCTACCAGGACACAAACCCTCAGCAGACATCAAATCCACGGGTGCCTTGCTACTGGCCTTACAGCCTCCCCCAGTTTTGAATCCAGCGGGGACTGAGGATGAAAACACTAAGCACTATGGTGACTAGACAGGGTGCTCTTTCTCAGCAACCCACGAACCTGTCTGTAGGGCCTCTCAGAAGGGTGGGTAATTTTCGGACCTCACCCATGCTGCACATGGCTCTGCTGCACCTTGGATGAATCCTAATTACAACTCGATCAGAAGCACACTTCGGCTTCAGCAAAGTGAGCGGAAGAGCATGCCCAGCTGACTGTCACGCGGGTCCACTACTTCGAGGTAACAGGAAGACGTGAGGCAAGCACAGTGTTCTCTAGTGCGTGAATCTGAACCTCATAGTCTTAGTTTCTTAGTATCACGGTTATTCTCCATTCTGTCAGAGTGGCAGCACTAACAGCCACATCCATTAACAATAAATAACATGAAAGTAATGTGGGGATTCTTGCCAACTTTAAAAATGACAAGATATAAATTTTCACACATGCAAAGATATGTTCTTGCTGTTACCCTGGGTGATTGTGAGGATCAAAATCTGAAAGAGATAGAACAATAGAAAGCATTAACATTCCAGTTTCAGACAGAATGGCAAGGAGTTTATACCTCTTTGTAGGCGACCAGTTATCTAACCAGCCCGGCACATTTCAAGCCTCCTTTGATGTTTGTTGATTGAATGAGTGAGCCTCCATGGCAGGCTCAGAGGTTTCCCATCATCAGTAGTCTTCTGCCAAGCGTTCAGTCAGAGGGGATGAACTTCCAGAGTGAAGAGCTGGGTTCAATCCGTTCACAGTGGGTTTTGGTGTCTTCTTGATTGCTTTTATTTTCATTTACTATGTAGGGGCTGTGCACTGAGGATAGACATTCTTGGTGTTTTCAAAGCCTGCTTCTGCTGTTTTGAGACTCTCAGAATTCCTGAATCCCACTGAAAGGAGGCTATTGAAATGCCATTGCATAGAAGTGTGTGCCCCTCCTGGCTCGCCACCTCATCTCTGGTGATATAATTCCCATGAAGAAAGGCACACTGTAGCTATTATGCACTCCAGACACAGAAACAGTAAAATAAAAGAAAATTAAATCAATCCATGATAAGGACCCACTGAGTGAATTAATGGAGAAGAAAGTACTTCGGAAAATTGGGTGTGAATAGTGCATTAATTAGTCTGCCATTCATCTGTGTCACTCAGGGGCAACCACCATCCATACATAGTCACAGCCTCAGAATAGTCTTGCTTAGTTTCCACTTTGCAAATCTTTTCTTTCCTCCTGTTTTATGAATCAGTGTAAAAGTGTTCATGATACTCAGAGACCTCTAACCTAATTACTCTTACTATTCTGTACATTCTCCTGCACCTGAGTGGGCTCTGCCACATGCGCATTTCCATTCATCGCTGCATGCACTAAACATTCATGCAAAGTGGAGAAACGTGACTGGCTACCACAGACACAGCCTAATAGGATACTACTGCAGAGCAGTGAGTGTGGAGGGGTTGTAAGCCTTGTTGACAGGCACAGTTCACACAGTGCTGGGTGTATGAAGGCAATAAGGAAATGCCTTCGTCTGGAGATGCATTCACACATATTAATATGAATGGGTGAACTACTTACCATATCTTATGAACCTAACATGAACATTTTTTTCCTGTTACTGAAAAAGTAATGCCTTTCAAAATTGGTGGAGTATCACCCTGGAATTAGCAGAGATTTTTTTTTTCTTCTTAGTAGAATGTTAAATGATGGTTGATACTATGATCAACAGAGGTATGTGGTAAATCATTAGAGGTAATATTTGTTTGTCAAATAGCAGTTCACAGCACAGCTTACCTGGACATTTAGAAGAAATTTCTGGGACTAGAGAGATGGCTCCATGGTTAAGTGCATGTACTGCTCTTGCAGAGGACCTGAGTTTGGTTCCCAGCATCCACACTGGGTAGCTCACAACACCTGTAACTCCAGCTCCAGGAGTTCTGACACCCCATTTTATCTGACCACTATGGACACCTGTACTCACACATATCTGCAAACAGACATACAAATATACACATAATTAAAATGAATAAATGAATAAAATATTTTTACAAAAGAAGTATCTTATAGACCAGGCTAGACAGCATTAAAGGAGAAGGGTATGGATCGCTGGAACGTGGGGCTTTAGGAGAGGAAGTACAGTATAAATAGATGCCAAGAGTTTTCAGATGTTAGCTGAGAAAGGCATAGATGTAGAAATGATACGTATTTCAGAGATATCAGCGATGTAAATTTTATTGGAGTGGTTGTGTGGCTGTGTGAAGCACCACAGGGCATGCCTGTAATAAAGTTGGGATCATTCAGATTTCAGAAGGATTTTGATAGCAAGCTGCCACATGGATTTCAACGTGTATACACACCCTGAGTAAACTAAAGAAACAGCAAGCTAAAAATAACATTTTTAAGACACTTCATCTGTGCTTGGGAAGTTTGAGGTGTATGGCACTGTAGGTAGGACGTGCAGTTAGGGATTTCTTCATCATCCAGCAGACACAGAGAGAAGGGTTGCACCTGGGGAGTGTGAGAAGGACAGTGGGAGGATGTCAAGGCATTGGTTTTGACATCTTTTAAGTTTTCTTATATGTTTAAATTTTTTAACTACATGCATGTATGCGTATCTGTGTGTGGTCATGGGCCCTGTGAGGCCAGAGGCATTAGGTTCACAGGAGCTGGAGTTATAGGTGATTGTGAATCATCCAGTATGGATGCTGGGAACTGCACTCTGGCCTGCAAGAGTGGTGCATGCTCTTAATAGCTGAACCATCTCTCTAGCCCTGTCTTGTAAATTTTTGTTAAAAGGATCAAGAATATTATTTTCAGAAAAACAATTTCTTACCTACTGAGCCATCTATCCAGCCCTCAAATTAATTTTTCAAAATATGAAATATAACTGTCTGAATATTGCTCTTATCTCTCACCAGTATAGATTAACACGTGGCCTTATTCATTCTTGTACATTCTCTAGATTTACCCATCTCGATTTATGAGTGTTTTCTTTCTTTCTCCCTGGTCTGCTTTGCAGGTGCAGTCTGTTATGTTGCCCTCTATCACTTTATTATGTTTATCCAAAAAATCATAGATTTGATTCTGGGATTTTCAGTGTTGCAGGGAAATTGGATGGTGTGGTGGTTTAAATGAGAATGCTTCCCATAGGCACATATATTTGCATGCTTAGTTCCCAGTTGAACTTTTTGAGAAGGATTAGGAGGTGTGGCCATGTTGGAGGGAGTGTGTCACTGGGGGTGGACTTTGAAAAGCTCTTGCTAGATCCAGTGTCCCTCTCTCTGCCTGCTGCCTGCTGCCTGCAGATCAAGATGTAAAGCTCTCAGTTGCTGCTATAGTACTGTGCCTGCCTGAATGCTGCCATGCTCCCCCACCAACCTGGACAATCAACTAACTCTCTGAAACTATAAGCAAGACCCCAATTAAATGCTGTCTTTTATAAGAGTTGTCTTGGTCATAGTGTCTCTCCACAGCAATAGAACACTGACTAAGGCAGATGTAGACTTAGATTCTTTTTGTGATTAAAAAATTTCCCTTAAAATTTGAACATTCATATACAAAAATACATGTGTGTGCATGTATATGTATACATATATGTATATATAAACACAAGTAAGATATATTGGTATGTCTCAGCTTATATTATACAATACTTGGTGAATGCTTTCAAACTAAAGGCTCCCATCTTTTTCCCAGTTAAGGATAACTTTCTTTCATTTCTTTGGCAATTTTTTTTAATACTCTAACCTCTCAGGAATTCTTGTTACATATAACACTGACATCTGGGTCATTCTCTCTGTGTTTCTCATCTTCTTAATCCTTTATCATGTTTGTCTCTTATACTCCCAGTTATGGGAAGACGTCTTGTACCATAATTAAATTATTCTATTTTATTTGAAATCCATTTGCTCTGTACAACATTCATTTCATTTTAAAAGGTATCTGCCATTTTAAAATTGCTAGTAAACATTTTCTGAAGCCATTCCCGCCTTTATGGGACATATTTTATAAATGTGGACTCTTCCTTAATTGTCTTGAGTATGTTTCAGAGAGATCAGGTTGCCTACAATTGTTCTAATAACTGCTATTGGAATAATGGGCCATTCCCTTCCATTAATAGATCAGGTCCCTTTTTGAAGATGGTTGAGTATTTTCGCATGTTTTCTGCCTCACCCATGATCATTCTTACAAATAAATTACTTGTCCAGCATTGAGGGATGAGATGTATTCTTCATTGTTTTTTTTTTTTTGTTTTTTTTCATTACTATAATGACAAATGCCCAGGCAGGTTGACATTATAAAGGAGGATGGTCCATATAGCTCAGAGTTCTGGAGAATCAAGAGCCATATCATTTGGTTCTGGCGAGGACCTCCTGGCAGATGATAGAATCATGTGCAAAGAATGCCAACCAGGGACTTTTCTAAGTCTTCATAGCATAGTGTGGAGTCTGCAAGTGAAATTGCTTCTTACTTGTCAGCTTGCATGGTTGGTTTGTACGAAAGGTTCTGTGTTCCAGGGCTAGTCAGTATAATTTCATAGTGCCAAATGACCGATCCACCCCATGGCTGTGTCTTCAGGCATTTGTCCCTCAAGCTTTGTCCATACCAAGAGTGAATGAGAGAATGGAGCAGGGAGAATCCAGTGCAGATGAGCATGAAGATCAGAGACAGGGGACCAAGCCTTCAGACAAGAACATACAGACATCTTCACATAAGGAACAAAGCACTCTGCTCCCCACAGAATATTGCCTTTGTCCCAAATGACACCATCTTAGAGAGCTGTGAAAGTGTGAGCCTGGAGCTCTTCACAGAGTCGCAAAACCAGCATCTTTAACTCCTCTGACAGCCACATTTGGTTCAACCGTCCATTCTGTTCCTTCCTAATTGCATACAATTTATCTTACTAAATCAAAAGAGCCACTGGGTAGTGCTACTTAAGTTTTCCCCAAAGAATTATAACTCAGGCAGACCTCTTGATTATGTTTAAAATTGGGCAAACAATTGATTGTAAGTGACTGGTGAGTTACAGTTATGTGAGAACATTTGTAGCAAAAGTCTGCCTGTAGGATTTGCATGTCTGACTTACGCTCGGCTCAGTTTGTGATAACAGACGTTTTCTGAGGCCACACTGTGTGTGATAAGGTGATGGATAACACTGGCTTATTCAAATACAAGCAGAGTGCTAGCAATATACGCAGGGTGTCCTTCCCTTAACACAGACTTACAGAAGCCTCTGTCACTTGGACACTGAGGAGATAAAGGTAATGAAGTACAGCCTCTGCCCTCAAGTATGATCCTGGAGAAGTTACTTTTCTTCCTTGAGCCTCAGTCTCCATGCCTATAAAATAAGATTACTAAATCCTGCCTGACTATTCCCAAGTCTCACCTAAGAGCCCAGAAAGGAACTATGAAAAGCACGCTAATAAAAAGTCCCAGGTCTGTTACCATGACAACACGGCCACTCCTTGGTCTGACTCTTACAGCCACAAGGGCTCTTCTCTTTGTGCTGGGCTTCTTTGGTCTATCTTCTACCTGAGGGTGTGCTCTAGGGAAGCCTCAATTCCTGCTTCTCTCCTTTCTCACACTCCTGCCCACCTCTGTCGGGGCCTCCCTCTTCCACTGTGATGGTGGGAACGGAGATCTAAACTCTGAGTCACAGGAGCAAGAAGGGTAGATCCTGTTTGTCTGCTTGCACTGATTTATTTGATTAATTCCACCCACTGCAAATGTTTGGAAGAAAGACACTTTAGGGAACACTGTGGTCAGAGTGTTGAGTGTCTCCCAAAGGTCCACATGTTAAAGAACCCCAAGGTGATGACTTCAGGAGACTAGGGAACTTTTGAGAAGATGGAGTCCTGTGGGGAACTCCTTTGATCACTGGAAGGCGTGCCTTTGGAGAGTATGGGATCTAGATAACTTCCTTTTCTGTTCTTTCACTTCCTGGTCAAGAAGTGAATAGTTACCCCACTGTGACCACTCGAAGTCCAAAGCAGAGGTCTAGCCCATCATGGGCTAAAACCTCTAAGTCTGGGTGAGTCAGAATTAGATTTATCTTTGTAAGTTAATTATTTCAGGCATTTTGTTTTGGTAACAACAAGCTGGCTAATACAAAGATCCACTCAGGAAATCACCAAATGGATACATTTAGTTAGCGATTGCCTCAAGAGAATTAGATTCACTGGAAGAGTTTGGAGCTGAAGTGATCTATTACCTTCCACAAGACCCTCTATCTGTTGGAGGCTCTTGTGTGTGTCAGATGCTTCTGTGGGAAGCACGCTGAGTTCTCATAGTTACTGAACTTTGCAGTTGAGAAAAGGCCAGGAGAGGTGCAGCCACCTGTTCCAAGTCCCACAGGTCTGCTTGACTGCATGGTTCAGCTCTGTTTGCTCTGTGTGTGTGTCTTACCACTGTCTCTGGGCTCCTACTTAGTGTACAGAGGAGAACTGTCCACAGGAGCTCAGCTTCTGGAGTGAGAATACTCTCAGCACCCACCATTTTCTTCTGTTTGGGGCCCAGACTTTGAGCCACACGTCAACATCTCTTTACTCCTGGAGCAGTCTACCTTCAGAGAGGAGGTGGATGTTGGAAAAAGATGAGATTAAAGGCTTAGATTCCTATCCCATTTTCTATTAATTTGCCATGTGGCCTGGGCTAGAACATCCTAACACCATCCTGGTTCCTTCCTGCGGGAGGTAAGAACATGATTGAATGGGTTTCATGCTCAAGATGGTGGAGATGCAGGGCAGTCCCAGCACATCATTGCAGCTCTGTGGATTGACATAGTCCTCTGGAGAGGAAGAAGGGACGGACACCATTCTTAGTTCCCTTCTGTCCATTAGCTGGCAAGTCCTCAGAACACAAACGCCTTTCTGTGTAGCTGTTAATCCAAACACACTTTGAAAGGAGTGCCTGGTGCCAAAACTTTATATTTACCCCAAGAAAAACTAGAAACTCTTTTTGGATTATCTACACATGACTCATCTGCCTTGCTTCAAATAAATAGCAATTACATGTATGCAAACCTGTATGTCGTGCTGCACATAGGTCACACCTCACTCCACAAGTCTGTCTGTGCTTGTGGGGGCTCTGTGTGGCCGCTCTTCCCTGGCAACTTCAGACTGTATCCATTGCAGATCCAGGCCTAGATTCTGGCTCTCCAGCTCTGTAGCTCTGGGGGAGATAATTAACTTTCCTTGAGCTTCAGATTGAATATGTGGAAAATGGGGTGAAGTAACAACTAATTTCAAGGTGTTGATCAGGATTAAATAGAATAATTGCCATGTCCCTTTCCTTTCCGGGTATGTTTTGGCACAAAAAACTAATATCTTAAGCCATGTTTAAGGAGATATCTAGAGAAATGAGAAAAATGTGTACAGATTTGCCTCAACTTTTAGCATGCTTTGTCTAGGGATTGCAAAGCCAGAGAGAGAGAAGTGGTCAGGGCAGCGAGCTTCTGTTTGCCTGTGTAGCATGGTTGCAGAGAGCAGCCAGCGAATGAGGAGATAGAGCTTAGTGTCAATGTGAGTGGGAGATACGCAAGCACCTCCATTTAAACCTTGCAGAACACCAGTCCAGTGAATGTGGAGCTGGGCTGCATGAGGCCCTGGGACACCAGTGTGTGTAACTCTGCTCTCGAGGCATCTGTTTCTGCCTTGAAAATCTCCTGCCTGGGAAACAGAACATTGTAATCTTTTGTCATGGTACCTGGATTTTTCTGGCACAACCACTCTTCCAGACCAATTACTAAAGCACCTGCTGTGCAGAAAATACCATAAAAGAGAATGAATGGAAAATATAACTCAGACAAATCTTGAAAGCTGGGCCAGAGAGGGGCAGGGGCAGGGGCAGGGAGAGAAAGGTTGTTGCTGGTAGCCTAGGAGCTCTAAATGGCTTTGACAGGTGGTCAGAGGGGAGCTGGGTACATCCCATGATTAACTCTGTAGGGTTGCTTGTCCCTCATGTATGCACTTACTCTCTGAACTATAGGAATCAGCTTGGAGGGCTTGTAACCTCTGTTTATTTTCTTGATGTACCCACATTCCATAATACTTATCTTCGTTTCCTACTATTTATGAGTCTCTGAACTCTGAGAAAATGAGATGCCAATGGGACACAAACAGTTGGAGTCACTTGGGCAGCACAGATAAAGCCCTTGAAGCTGATATTGAGATGTTGTGTCTGAATAAGTCCTGGATTCCTGAGACCTTGGCTGACAGATGACGCCTGGCTACTGATAACTTCCCTCAGGGCTTCCTCCTAGGCTGAAGGGAGAAGCATGGCAGGCTCCCCCTCCTAATTGTGCCTAATCACAGTTGTTTGGAAACAACTAACCAGAAGACCTCACACATTATGGTGTCACCAGGAAGTGGCTAGTGGGCCTTTATCTGTCTGTCAAAAGATACAGGGCGTTGATGTATCTGGAAGGCGATAAACACCATCAGTCTGTTGGAAGGTGTCAGGAATGGGGAGCCCCAAGGAGTGTGGGGCCAAGAATGTCACCCAAATGAGGGCTATTTGATGGCCACTAGGCTGAGTTTCACCTGGATAACTTATTTACTCCTCACAGTAACCCAGAGAGAGGAGACATGGTTGTCATCTTGCAGCAAAGGCAGAGACACAGAGGCACGGAATGTTGCCCATACTCATACTTTTAGTGAATTGTAGGGCTGAGCTTCAAACTCAATTTGTCTATTGTATAAATGTTCTAAATCACCACATTGTCTCCCTATTTTTGGCTGCTATTCTCCACAAAGATCATGTTGGGTTCAGACATAAAAGGTTTACTGGGAATGGCTGTGGAATAATTCCTTCAGGAGTGACTGAAACAGGAGCCTAGGTTGAAGGATTTAATTGTGATATGATCCCAATAGCCTTAACAGGTTCCAGCAGCTTGCCTTGGGACAACTTTTGTGGGTTTCCTAAACACTCAGCTATCAAGATACATAATGTAATGCAACATAAGTTTTTAAGCTAATGTAAAAAGAATCCATGTTAGCAAAAAAAAAAACATTAATAAACTAAAATACTATAAAGACAAAGTCCAGTGCACTATTTGTTCAACTCATTCACGTCTTGATAATCCTGGTTTCATGCCAATCTGTCTTTATAAAACATTTTAATAATTTATCACTAAGGTTTTTGCATGAAAAATTTCAAGCATTCCATTAGAATGTTAGCCATCTTTTCCCTGGGATTTTAGGTGTCCACTTACATTTTGCATTGGAAGAACACACCACTGACCTCACCCTAGTCCTCGGCCTGAGTCTAAGGAGCCCTGGAGCAGGGAGCATTCTGCAGAGTTGCCCTGTTCTAAGCAGTGAGGCTGAACTCCTTTATTTTCTATTTTCTAAGACCAGCCATTGGAGGTCCATGTTCCTGAGGGAAGATGTCAATTCTGGGTTGGGTACAGCCCAGTGCAATGGCCCCGAGGACTCCCATCAGCTGGGGGCTTTGAGAATCACAATGCTATATCCACAACATTCCCCAACAGAATGACCTTGAGTCCAGGAGCTTCTCAGCTATGCCTTGCTCTGAACTGGGGGCCAGAGCTCCTGTGGATGGAAACCTACAGAGAGTGAAGTGCCTACAGTACACACAATTCCTTCATCACACGGTCCTGGCAAGGATGATGCTGAAGTTATAGAACGTTGGTGTTACCATGGGCAGCTCTTCCCCTCTGCAAAGGGCACCGCTGATGAAGCTAGAATCTTCTGGCTTAGCCAAAACATCCAGTTTTCAATAGCACTGAGATTAAAGTGTCTGAATTCAGCTGGCCACGTGGTGTATACCTGTCATTCCAACACGTGGAAGGCTGAGGTGGGAGGACTGAGAGTTCAAGGCCAGTCTGGGCTACACTGTGAAACCTTTACTCACACAAAATAAATAAGGGAAGACAAACAAAAGTGTCTGAATCCATCAGCCGCAGCCTCCAATTTCACCATATAGATCCCCATGGGTAGCAAACCCCATATATTATATTTTCTCCATGTTGTCTCACAGGGGGCTACATTGCTTTCAAAACTTCTCAGCTCAAACCAAAACCAGCGAGGAGAAGCAGGCCCCAGCTTCCTTCTTGTGTATCAGAGACGGTCGTGAAGTCGCCATGAAGTCTCTGTGACTGCGCTGTTGGCGACTCAGTCACTGAAGGTGTCAGGTACAAGAGAGGCAGGATCCAAGATCTCATAATTCACAGTGTTGAGGTCTGGGCATTAGAAATGGCCCATCATGTGTCTATAGATACGAGGAATAGATGAACAGTGTAGAGCGGGAATGTTAGCAGTGGGGATGGAGGCAGAGGTCTGGATTCCCTCCGAAGAGTGTATGGGATGGCGTTGCTGAAGGGTCAGGTCCATCTTCTGCACCCCTCCGCCACATCTGTTACCAAGGGCACAGGCTTCTGAGCCTGACTGCCTTGGTTCCAGTCTCATCTTCTCTTTGTGTTAGTGTATTGGGTGTGGATGAGCTTTTAACCCCTGCGTGACCCACTTCTTCAGAGGTAATAACGTGGACTACATTGGTCCTTCGACTGAAAGAGTTAGCATGTGAGTTTAGAGCCTTGCCCACACAAACGCACTTATTTCTTCCAGATGCTTCCCCGGTCCCACGTATGCCCCCCTGCTTCCCTCATCCCTTTCTGTCTCTCATTCTTTGTTCTTCCTTCTCTTTTCTTCAGTGGCTGCTCACTCTAAAGTTAAATAATACGTGAAAGTTGACAGACACGTCTTAATGTATGATTTACATCGCAGCATCCTTTGTGTGTAACTTATGGTCGGGTCAGAGAAATGTTCTATATTCTCCTTCAATTGTTTCCCTTTGCTTGTTTATGACCTGCCAGTGAGATTTTCCCATGGCTGTGTAGCTTCAAATAGAAAACATGGTTCTAAGCTTGACTTCTCTTCTCACTACCTCATCATTACGTCTCAGTCAGTTTTCTCTGGGCCCTAAAGTCATCTCGATTAGACACGGCGTAGCTACATGAGCAAAGAACCTCTCAGGCGGAGCAAAGGGTTCCATTTTATGAGAAATCTTTCATTCATTCTGAGAGGACTTCAGGAGAGGATGGAGAAGTTCTTTTTATAAAATGTTATTTTTGCCTAAGGAGCACACCATTTCCACAAATAATGAGACTCATCCAAATGTCACAGGAGACAGGCAAACTCAGGACCCAGAGACAATAATTCTTTCCTCTCCCTTTCAGAACCCAGCTTGGTTCTGAGACTAGCCCTTGCTTTGTGAGTCCTTACCAAATAGACATATTGAACAGGTTCCTTGGGCAGGGCTGCCTTGCATGATTGTCTGTCCTGGGGGTCAGCATCACTGCACTGGAACTCTGCCCAAAATAGAGGGCTTTTAAGTGTATCATGGGGCCATGCTTTGTTATGGAAATACATTTATAAACAAATGTAGCCATTCTCAGATTCCTCTTAGCACCCAC